>CAJUYH010003889.1:0-29803 GCA_910591685.1 Galerucella tenella | reverse complement strand
ATTTTGTGGTTTGGACTTTGAGTTTTATTGAACCATTGGTTTAATTTTTGTCTGTTTAGTGTGAACAGTTTTATCGTTAAAAACAGTTGAGTTTTTGTTTTTTAAAACAGCAACAAAACAGCAACTCAACTAGTTGGTTTGGTGTAAAACCGCCATTAGGTAATTGACGTTTTAAAGAGACGATTTGATTTATTCATTTTAATTCATTTTAGCGTGAATTCTGATAATATAATAGAATGTGATTGGCTAACTAGAGTGAATTCTTTTTATTATTTACTGGTGTGAAGAATTTATATCATTATGCAGCTAAATATGTAAAAATAATTTGTGCGTTATTATTTAGTGCCCACGCCACATACATTTATATGGAGAATCAAATAAAATCGACAGAAGCTTCTACTACTGTCATCTTTAAATACCTACTCAGCTTTCACAGAACTGTCGTAGTGTCGTATTATATCAGAAGTTTTTGAATTCAAAAAAAAGGAAGCTTCAATCGTGCTTTTATACCAATCCCAATTTCCATTAAATATTAGTTTAACATTAACATGACATACTTATTTATAATAAATAATATAGATACTGACAGTAGTGACGATTTTAATAATACTCCGCCAGAGATATTGGAAAAAGCTGCAAAAGTAACTTTAGATTTGTTGCCGGAAATTTCAAGAAAAAAGTATGCATTGGCGTACGAAAAATTTATATGGAGTGGAGAAGAAATAGTGTTATTTTTGTTTTACTAACCATAATAGTATTTTATGCAACGATCTTGTAATTATAGCCATTAAGACACGAGCATGTTGTAGGATACAAAACGAGCCGCAGGCGAGTTTCGTATAAATTATGCGAGTGTATTAATGGCCATTACATGAAAGTTGCATACAATATTTTTTCTACTCCGATTAATGAGAATTATTTAATTAATAATAAAATTATCATTTATTATAAAAAACAAAAACAATGAAAGGAACTCTTGAAAATCAAAATTATTTGACAGCTGTCAAATTAAGTGTCACTTAATAGGTCTGTTCGCCTGCAATAAAAGTGTCGCACTGAGCTATATAATTTTGAAAAATTCAGGTCTATCTGTGAAAAAATGCGTGTAAAATTGCTAAATTTGGGATTATCTATGTATATTGCATTTGTATACTGCAAGAAGCATTAAAACATAATTAAAATAAATAAAATCGTATAGCTCAGTGATACACTTTTATTGTAAGGAACAGACCTAATATAATTAATTTCAGAAATGTCAACCAGGTATCCATGGCTATATTAAATATTGTGCGAATGTCGCATTCCTATTGGCTTAAAAATCTGTATCATAATGAAAATTTGTATCATAATGAATATCATTATGATACAGATTTTAGTCTTTTAATAAGTATATTATAAAACAGGAGTAGAAAATAGTATATTATGCAACGATCATGTAATGATGGTTATTAATACACGAGCATGGTTTATGTGAGTGTATTAATAACCATTACATGAGAGTTGCATACGCTATTTTTTCTACAGCCGATAAATAATCAAAATCCATAAATTTTATTGAACACAAGGCTAGTTTTGAACCCGGAGCTCATACTGTAGCTGACTGTAGTCTAGTCCAAATTGAGCGCCTTAACCCGCTCGGCCACGAGTTCGGTTTATGAGTTTGCTCGAAATTAATGAAATATACCTATCATGCATGAGTCGAATGGAAAATGTAATCATGAAATATTTTAAAAATGCAATGTTAGATAGATACTCACTTTTAAAAATAAAAACCGTTCGTCGGGTGCTTCGTAAATAAACTTTTTTATTTGTTCAGGTGAAAATATTCTTGCTTTTTTTCCCAACATATCCTTCGGACTTTCGCTTTAACAAAGCTTGTAGTTTCTTATATTTAGAAATGTCTATATGATGTCTATATTATGGTTTATATTTACCAACGTTTTTACTATTGAATAATGTGTCTATGTACTAGATGATTTGATAGTTTCCATTCATTCTTGAAAATAAGCAATTTGAACATTTTCGGAGAATGTCGAATGTTGTTTTTTGTACACTTTCTTAGATTTTTGGGGTAAAATATTTTGAACTGCATTTTATGCTTTCTTCGATATGTCTGGAGGAGTCGATGGTAATACTGCTATATCGCTGATATCAGACATTTTGAAAAAATTATCGAAGTTTAGTTAGGTATCTACGAAAATTTAATACGTACTGATTTTGACTTCTAAAATAATTACATAGGAACTTGGATAAACGTCAAATGCACAGCAAATCTGTATCGTAATGAAAAATCTGTATCGTAATGGGTATCATTATACAACGGATTATGGGCATATAAGTGCATTGTTATAACACGGGTGTAGAAAAAAATACCTTTGCCACTTGCTGCACAATATACTATTGTAATATCACAACTGTGTCTATTACCTTTCCATGTCTTTTATTGTATTTTCTGACACTGTACTTACCATATTTTTGTATCATCCTGTTTAATAGCTCAATTAATGGCATTTTTATTTCCACTATTTAAAATTACTCACCTTTACAAAAGACACACAGCACTTAATACGTCCATAATATTATACCGGAAATAATAATAGGTAGAAAGCATACTTCCCAAGTAGCAATTTAAATTCTATAAGGGTTGTATAAACAGCTACAAGATAGATCTTATAGGATACTGTAATTCTTATAACGGTCTACAAAACAATTATACGATCCTTATACAACTAAAAAGGGCCCATTTTTATACAACTGTTTGGTTGTATAACAGTTCTATTAAAAGTTTATACAACTCTTATATGACTGTTTAATACACATTTATACAACTCTTAATCGACTGTTTTATAATCATTTATACAGCTTCTATAAAATGATTGTATAGTGTGTCATGTAGTCACATCTATAAAATGGGATTGAAGCGGCACTATGAAGGTCTTACAAAATGGTTGTATAATGCAATATATTTTTTTATAATGCTGTTATTTCGAGCACAATGGGAACATTTTGTCCTATAGCAGTTTATACAAGCATTTCATTTTTTAGTGAAGAATATCAGAACCAAATTATATTTCAATTTGAACGTGCATCCTACATTTCATTTCTAGAAATGGAGACGTATCAAAACGACTTGGTCCGCTTGGGCGGACATCGATAGTAAGATAATAATTTCATTTGGATGGTTTAATAGCACAAATTTCAATGCGCCGCAAATTTTACTGATAAATTATAGGTATATATTTGGCAAGAAAATGAAGCGCCTCAATTCTGGTTAAGTTTCAAGTAGATACTTGAGAAAAAAAATAAAATAGAAAATCCTAAAATACTTTTTATTTTATGATTTCCATAGTTTTTCTTTTCATATGGTAATTCTTTCACAATATAATTCTTTAAATAATGATAAAGTCACATTTTTCAATATAGTTTCATGTTTCCAACTCAATTGATCATAATGGCGGCGATAGTGGTACAAGAATTGCTTATTTAAACATGGCGATTTATAATACAACAATTTTATCCCAAAGAAATGCCTTAAACAAGATTTTATTGTAAAATGGAACGGTATACAATAACTGTTTTATAACGACGATTATTTAGGCACTATACAACTAACCTGACAAGTAATAATCATATTGAGATTCGCGAAAAGTAGAGGTTGCCAAATCTCATAAAATGTTATAAGAATTTTTCCTATGACCACGTATGGAGACGTTATAAAGCACGTTTTTTAATTTGGAAAGTAGCTCATATCACCACAGCATTGTTATTTGAAGGAAAATTTAATTCATGCACTAAAACTGCCATATGTCGCGGAGTTTTGTCATTATGACAGCGAAAAAAGTTTGCCCTAACTTTTCTAGACAAAGCGGAACCTAACTTTTGGAGGCATTACAACCAGCATTGTAAACAAATTTTTGATGACATTATTCCAATTTTTCTGAAACTTCCGTTGCCAGAAAATGTCGCGGTTCATTGAATTGTCCGACCAAACTACACTTTTTTTTTAGTTGAAGTAAACTTGACATTTATAATCCGAATTTTGTTGCCATTATATAGGCAATTCAACTCAGGAATGTCCCTAGCAGTTCGAGGCAGTTTTTTTTGGTAAATTGCCAGGCAACAGAATTCTCATTGATGTCAAGTTTACTTCGACAAAAAAAAGCTCTCGTGTGATTATAAGTGAAAAAAGCACACGTATTGAAAAAAAAAACGCACGCTCGCATGATTTGATAGAAATAATTAGGTATATTGTGAAGGTATTACTCACTGTCAATATAACCGTTTCTCACATCACATTCATATTATATATCGGAATTTCTGGCTCTTTTCGGATTATACGAGAAACTTATTTCAATGTATCAATGAGAGAGAGTACTATAGTCAACTTTACTTACTTACTAAAAGGCGATTTGACACATTTGCATTTTGAATGCAAATTCGCCATGTGGGGAATGTCAAATCTCTTTTTCATTGAGTGAAACTGACTATTATAGCTGTGGCTAGAATGTCGGTTCACATAAAATAAATAGGTTAAAATTCTCTTTCACCTATAAAACTTTTAGGGCAACGTGACAACCATGCTTCAGAGTGTTTAAGAAGGATGAACAGATTTCTGCATAATGGTAACATTCGGTTGTTCAACGTGGTTATGTGCGACTGGCGGCACTATACAACCTTTATAGAATCATTTGCTTCCTAACCTCAAAGTGGTGTATTTTGTTTAAACAATTGTCTTGTCGGTCATATCAATTTGTGTAAATAATGTTTAAAATAGTCGAGACTATTGAGGAAGGTAACAAAGAACTCTCACTCTCTCACTCAATTCATATACTTTAACTGTATGTGTCACCCAACAAAATAAGATATTTCAATGCAAAAGTCACTTCAGTTGTAAAACGCAGATTTTGGAACGAATTTATTCTGTCATACACAGTTTTATCCTATAAGACATTTATAAAGGAGATAGGCTTATAGCAATTCAAAGTTCACGTATAAAAGTGTTTTATAATGCAACGCAATTGATTGCTATAAAATAATTATTATACAACATTATACAGCTTTAATAAGACAAGCTTAAGTAACTATATTATAATGTTGTATCTGTTAGTTATATAGTATATTATAGAACTCTTATACAATAGGTATAAAAGTCTTATAAAATGATATCTTGATATTGTATAAGCTTGCTTATAAGGTATTATATCATTTTAAAAGAAATGATCGTATAAGGCGTTATAGCATATATTGTAAAAGTCACTATAGAATCATTTAATACAACAACTTTCTTTAAAAAACAAAATTATCGCAACAAAAGGCTTAATAAAAACAAACAGTCCTTGAAGCAACGCTATTCGACTGTTATACAACAATTCAGTCCTCTTAGAATTCCGTTTTGCTAGTTGGGTTACTATTGAATGAAAAGTTTTAATTGCATTGGAAAACGAATAAAAGGAAGTGTTTATTTTTTAGGTTTTATTGAATGTTTCACGAGCTACCAGTAGTTATCTATACAATTTTAAGTAATATTACTAGAAGTCCACCTTGGCTTCGTTTGGTTGTTAAAATTACAATCTACCATTAAATTTATGTATGACATCAGGATGAAGATTTAAAAAAATAGGATCTATCGATTATTTATTGAAATATTTGCTGTTTTAAAAACCGCATAAAATAAGCACCTCACGATTACCAATAAAAAAATTAATCAAAACACACAATATAAACTTTATAGTTACTAAAACGCCCTCATCACTATATCATTAAGTTATTATTGTTGTAAGTTATTACGTTAAAAGTATTGTTTTTTCTTTGAAATTCACGATTTATGTTCAACTTTTTATTGACAAATCTGCGCATCGAATATTTCCACTATAAATAAAATATAAATATGAAGTAATAGTCCAAGAGTCCATAATAAATGAAGTTAGTTCTTTATAATTACACCTGTAATTAAAATTTCAGTGAGTGTGAAACTTTTTTCCTATAGAAGTGTTTGAATCTGTTTTCTAAACTCGTCGACTTCATGGTGTTGGTAGCAGTGAAATTATTCCAAAAGTAGATAAACTTTTTGGATGGACACTTGGGATGTGAACATTCTTAGTGTAAAAAAGCTTATGAAATGACAGAATAGTTATTATTGTACAAAGAACGAAATATTTTTTATTATTATAGTCTATTCATAAACATAAGAAATTAAAGCTATCTGAATGGGAAACAATTAGAACAGAAGGAAAGCGTAAGATTCTTAGGAGTTACATTTGACTATCAGCTGAAATGGATAATGCACATCAATAACCTCCTTAAAATTTGCCAGTCGAGAATAAATTTACTTAGAGTCCTATAAAATCATTCCTGGAGAGCCGACACCAGAATACTGAATAACCTGTATAAGTCAATTATTAAAAGTAAACTTGACTATGGGAGCATTTGCTACAGCTCAGCCAGCAGCACTCTTCTACACAAATTAGATGTTATACAGACCAGACCAGTTCTCTAAGAATAGTTTCAGGAACTTTCAGAACAAGTCCTGTTAGTAGCCTCAAAGTTATCACATCATAACCCCCTTTATACCTAAGACGTCCATATATATCTTTATGCTATGCATCTAGAGTCTCGGTTTTAAAAAACAACAATACCTACTTGTCTTTTCACTTATAATTGCACAAGTGGTTTGTATTTTATCGGGTAAATTTGGGTTGATTAATGAGAAACTAACTAACCTAAAAACACTCCACCTTCGGTGTCGTGTTTTTAATAGTTTACAGTTATTCTCGTCAAATTGCTAAAGGAAACAGTTTAGAATTTGAACTACACAAATTTACCCAATATCAATAGAAACCTCGAGTGTAATTCGGCAGGACAATTTAATGAATGAGAAATTTGGAAACATATCAATGCAAACTTTATTTATGAAACATTAAAAATAAACACATTTTTATTTTAATGTACAATTATTAAAAACGCAGTTATTGAAATTCATACTAGGAACAGTGATATTGATGAACAAATGAATAAGTGAAAAAACCAATAGTGTATTTGTCGCTGTAAAAGTTAAAGCTAACTTTTGCCGCTGTCAAAGTGACAATTGCACTGTGGTATATGCGATTTTATTACATGAATTAAATTGTCAACAATATTTCATGGTACAAATACCATCGCAGACACCCATAAAAAATACTTACCATTTTATGAAAGGTTAAAAAGATCTGAGTTCAATATTGATCAATTCCAAATGTCTTCACCATTATGTCATGAAACTCCTCCTTGGATAATTCAAATATCAGCCCAAACACTCTACCAGCGACCACATATTCAAATTAAAATACCATGATCTCATTTCTAAATTCACCAGTTAAGATCATATTTTCATGGATGCATCTAAGTCAGAAAACGGAATTGCATCGGCATTCTTACAAGATACTTACAGTTATGCAATCAGGCTAAATCCTCACTGTTCAGTATATACAGGAAAGTTACTCGCTATACTTGAAGCTTTGAGAAGCTACAAACAGCCTAACAAAAACTTGGTATGTATGTATGTGTGATTTTTGGGGTGACATTCACTGAGACCTAAAAGGTCTATTGTGCCCCCTTACTTCTACTCAGTTTCTGAGGAGAGTCTCAGAAACTAGTAGTTCCTTTAGTCCTATTTCCCGGAGGAATTTTAGGATGTCTGCAGGCTTCAACTTAGGCAAATGTTCCTCTTCTATCCAGTAATCTCCCAGGTGCTGTGCTCTAGGATTCTGGAGTGCTGTGCAGTTGGAAAGTATGTGGATGGAGGTTTCTTCTTCCATTCCACAAAATCTGCATTCTTCTTCCTCCACTATTTTGAGCTTTTTCAGGTGCCCATTCAGGCGACAATGTCCCGTTAGGATCCCTGTCAAAACTCTTAGCGCAGTTTTACTTTGACTTATGCATTCTTTTGATCTCAACAGGTTGTAGTCACCCAGAAGAGTCTTTGATTGTATAAGCCCTACTAGATCTTTCCAATAGTCAGATCTTCTCTTTTTCTCGGCATTACTTATTTCTTCCAATATTACATTGGAGCTGATTCCGCAAAAGGGTTCGGGCCCCCAGAAAGGTATTTCAGTCCCTCTCTTTGCTAGTTTATCTGCTTACTAATAATATCGAACTCCTACAGTGCCCTCTTAGGAATAAAACAACTATTTCCCACTCACCAAATACTTTTAAATATCAAAGAAGAACTTTACAGACTCCAGAAAACACACTTCAAAGTAGAGTTCCTGTGGGTTCCTTCTCATGTAAGCATACCATCCAATGAAAAAGTCGATGAAATTGCACGACATTCTGTAAGCAACGAAAATCTACCATATTTTGAAAACATTCCAGTTGCTGATTTCAAATCAGTTATAAAGGATTTTGTATGAAATATCTGGCAAAAAATATGGGAAGAGCCCAATTCGCTACTTAAAGAAATCATTCCATCAGTAAAATCCAGACTGACACTTCCACAGAACAGAAAAGAACAGGTTGTTTTAAACAGGTTAGGAATATGACATTCAGCCATCACACACCAGCATTTATTTAATAAAGAACCACCAAAGTAGTGTTTAATATGTGATGTGCCTCTAACCATAAAACATATACTGTTGGATTATGCAAGTTCACGTGTTAGAAAAACAGTTAACAACATCCCACCTAATATGAAACGCGCATTAAGTGAAAACTGTGAAAAAGTGCTCAAATTTCTGAAAGACTCCAATCTCTATTTTAAAATATAAGAACTATTATATGTTTTTTTTTCTCATGTAGTCACACTTTGTCCCCGCCCATAACCCTAGAGTTTGATGCGGTGAAATAAAAAAAATTAAGCCTAGAACTTGTTATTGTTACAATTGTCCCATGGGGGCGCGCCCATGCCTACCGATGGTACAAAGAACTTAAAAAGACGAAGAGCTCATGCTTTGCTCCCTGATTATTTGGGTAACCAAGAGGGCAAGCCCCTGTTGTGTTCGAAAAAAAAATGTTGACATTTATAAAAAAAAACAATAAACTAGCGAATGCGAATGGAATAAAAGCAGTACTAGTTCAGAAAAAGTGCAAAACAATTCCGATATTTTATTTTAAGTTAAATATATACTTTTCGACTATTGTTTTGTTCTGCTTTCTTTGCCGCTTCAAAATTTTTTGAAATTGATGTAAGATACAGCTATCATTAATTTTGATTTTTCTTTGTTTCAGTTGGAGAGGCAGTGTATACAAATTAGTATGGAGAGAACTTTTAGCCTATTTATTTTTATATTATGTGATAAATTTTATATATAGGTTTGCTTTAACGGATTCTCAACAGAGGTAAGCAATTTATTCAAGTAAGATATGTTCTAATTAAATATTTTATTATTAAATAATACAAAAATGTGGTTAAGAAATCTACAGGAAGGGGGATATCCATAAAGTACGTCACACGTTAATGGGGAGGGAGGGTTTCACCGAAGTGTGGCATCGTGTGACAAGGGGCATGGGGAAGTCAATAGTTTTGTGACGTCAAATGTTAAAATTTAAAATACTAAAACGCAAAGTTTGCATGTGAATTAAAAATTAACGAACTTGATCTATATTAATAATTTAGCATTCTCGCTATGAGATTATCTCTCATGTACTCGATAATTAAGTTTTTTATATATAATTAATATAATTAATCGTTTATTGTTCTCTAACTAGTCGTTTGTTTTTTCGGTTTTATGAAATGTTGGACTTTATGTTGATTCTAGTAGATTATTGTGTAATAAAATAAGTGAAGAATGAAAATAGCTGTTTTCTCTCGATTATTTTTAAATACATGCCTAAAATCAAGAAATGTGTGACGTCACATCAGGAGAGGGGGGTTATAAAAATGTTACAACCTGTGACAAGGACGGGGGGAGGGGTTCAAAAGTCCTAAAATTCGTGTGACGTACTTTATGGATGGCCCCAAAGGATATATGTATGTAACTATGTTTTGACAATCACCTAAAAGAGCCCTTTTTTTTCGGGCCGAGATGGGAAACTCATGTTCGACTGGGTCCTCAACCAGTAACCAGACAGTGTTGGACTCATCCCAAGGGAGATGCCTACCAACCAAACCCACCTCAAACTCGCCGTTACTCCCGCCTTGCAATCACTACCCTAGCATACGTCAAGACGGTCGGCGGTCCCTCACACACTCTTCATCATCTTCTTCCTTCTATCACTCCTACCTCTCTCATGCCATAGCGAGTCCTTCTCTTCCCCTAATTATACTCTCTACTACGCCACTTATCTCCATCCATTCCTCCTCGCCACTCAACATAATCTCCACCATATTTTCCCAATACACCGCCTCTCCCAGTTTATTTCATAACTTCTTCAAAACTTCCTCATTCTTCCAACATCTAAACACATGTCCCACATCGTCCTCCACTTCACATCTCTCGCACACTCCAGTTTCTCTTTTCCCAATCTTGTGGAGGTAACCCACTCTCGACCCATGCCCTGTGAGCACCTGCGTCAAGAAGTAGTTCACCTCTCCAAATTTCCGGTCCACCCAATTTCTCCTGCTCCCAATCGCTCCCTTTAGCGCGCCCTCATACTCAACTCACCTTCTCTCCATTTCCTCATCCATCCATTCCTGTACTTCCTCTCTGCTCGCACCCCTCCAGCGTTTTTGTCTGGCTCTAACCATCAAGTCCAATGGATAGAACCGTGACAGCACTGCTGCTGCCAGTCCACCCATTGTCCTGGCCTGCACCACCCTCAGAAGTATTCCTCTCTGCACATGCAGGAGTGGTCTAACCCACGCATTCACCCCTGCTTTCTCACCTCACACTTCCGCGCCATACATCATACTCTGCTCTACCGTCCTACCAATTTTATTATCCTCCTCTTCCATTCTCCCGGTCCTTTCACATTACCCATCAATCTTCCCAGCCACGCTGCCCTTACTTTTGCCTTCTGTTCAGCCTTCAACATATGGGTTTTGAAGGATAATTGGCTATCCAACCACGCCCCCAGATACTTCACCGCTTCCTCCATCCGAATTTTCTTTTTCTTCCATAACCTAAAAGAGCCCTAAAAGATCTATCGTGCTTCCTCACTTCTACTCAGTTTCTGAGGATAGTATCTTAGACTGGTAGCTGCTGCTTTAGTCCTATTTTCCGCACGAATATTAGGATATCTGCAGACTTCGAATTAGGTTAATGTCCCTCTTCTATCCTATAATCTCCTAGGTTCTATAGTTGACTCTGAATTTTGTAAACTTTATTTTAATTTGACAATTTCTTACCAGCGTTTATCTTTGTTACAGAATATTTGAAAAAATTCGTCTATATTTTAGTCAACAAAGCGAAACGATACCAATGTCTTTCGTATTAGGATTTTACGTATCTTTAGTAGTAGCCAGATGGTGGGATCAATACAAATTGCTCCCGTGGCCCGATACTCTTGCCTTGTTCCTGAATGCCGGTATTCCAGGCGCGGTAAGTACGTATTGTTTTCATTGTTACTCCTCTTGCATATTCATTTATCAATAACCTACAAAATAACAATAAAATAAACTCTATTCTTAGTATTTCCGGATTCCTGAGGAGTTTAGACAAATTTATAACTTTTAAGGACTATTTACACACATTAGTTCCGTATTAGTGCCGTGTCAGTTCAGTATCAGTGCTAAACGTGATTCTTCAGTGCCGTACCCGGTCAGTAGGTACCTTGCTTTTAGTGAAATATCAGAGTTCAGAGATGGCCTTTTTACTGATAAATCGTCAGTGAAATACACAAAATATCGTTCCAGACTTTCATACAAATGACGGAACTGACACTGAAGCAGCACTGATGGTATAAACACAGAATACACCATCCCAAGAAGAAGCGAAGCTTGTGCTATTTTACAATTCATTTTCTGAGTGCGCATGTCTGGCAGTCGCCATTTTAAGCCCGTTATCTGTCAAAATGACATGTTATTTTATTTTGTTGTAAGCTTTTTGATTATTTATATTTTTTTGTGTTTTGAACGATAAAATTTGTTTACAAAATTACATTTATTACTTTTATTAGTTATGGCGCCAAAAACTTGTGCAGTTCGTGGCTGTCATTAAAGTGATGGAGACGGAATAAGTATGTTATTTCCTAAAGTAAAAAGGTTTTTTGATCCAGTCCCAATGTCAATCAGTCCAGTATCTTCATTTCGTGCAGTACTATAGAAGACATGACTTTTTAGTGACATCCCATCAATACATATGGTACACTGTTTGAATCCATTGGACATTGTATGAAACTTTATTTATAGAGCTTTAAATATTGAATCGTAACCTAAACCAGACTTGAAAGCAAGTTTTTTGGTGATTCTTTGCATTCTTCGTTTTGTTGGAAGACTAATAATTTATTCATAAAGTTTTATGCCTGTGATCCCAAAAAATATAGTGTCAGGGCAAATCACTTGTGTTCTACAAAATACCATCTTCCTAAGGGTTCTCTACATTTCAGTAGTACTTGCGCTTTTACAATTGATGCCAGAGGTTATTCAAGAGATTTCTCACACATTTCTTAGAAGTCTTCCAGGTTGTATATTTACTGAAATTCTTTCTATTGTAAACTGATATTTTAAATATATAATCTATTATTATTGTATTGGTTTTCAGACGTACCCTATCCTACATATAGTGCTACATAAATACATACTTACACATATAATTTCGATAACAATATAGAAAATAAGAATCATTTGGTTGAACAATAGCTAATTATTTTTAATAATGGATGGTACTCCAAAAACAGAAGCTAAAACTTATATTTATATATTTTTCACAATATTTGTTGAGCTGTTGAATTAACTTCATAAATTGAGTTTAACAATTAAAACTTTGTCGAAACAAGTCATAAAAATAAACAAGTATTATTTGAGATTCTTTGGTTTCACTTTTTTTGCGTGTAGTTAACATTTAATTTACATTTTTTTAACAATTTTCTCAGTGTAACTTGATCCGTTATCTGTCAACGTCAGTTTGAAGGTCACGAAATTTTGCCCCCAAAAGATCAAAAGATTTACGCCGGCTTTCGCTTCTTGTTTGGCTGGTGTATTCTGTGGTATAAAGCTTCACTGCGCCTGACCTGCCTGAACAAGTTTATTTGAAACTATGGCAACGATGTCTTATTTTTCACTGACACTGATACTGAGCTGACACTGCACTAATACCGAACTGATGTGTCAAAAATAGTCCTTTACCATTCCCAAAAAATCCCATTAATATGAATCCTCATCTAGGACATACTGTAAATGTGATACATCATTGAAAATATATCGAAACCCAACGTTGTGTAATCTCTTTTATAAATTATTGTATTTGCTTAAACCCATAATTGCTTTTATATCGACACGGCATGTTTTTTAATAAAATGGTCTGATCTAGAATTTCGATAAAAAATGGTAATGCAACCAGTTATTCATTTATGCAGTTCACGTAATTGCGATGTTCGATTTAGAAACAATAACCTTCTTATAGTGTCGAGGGTATTGCACTATTCTTTAATACCTAGTTATTGACAGCAAAATATATGTCAACGAACTTTTTCTTTCATGTGAAATGTTTTTTATTTAAACTAGAGCAGTAGTTTTTACTATATCAGTGGAAACTATAATCTATTCGGGATTCGTTTGGCTTTTCTGTCCTTTAGGTATGTATATGTATCTTTTTGTGTATATTGGGGTGACATTCACTGATACCTAAAAGATCTATTCTGTCCACTTACTTCCACTTAGTTCCTGAGGAAAGTCCCAGAGACTAGTAACCTTTAGACCTTTTCCTTGGTTACAATATTAGGATATCTGCAGGCTTGAACTTGAGTGAATGTCCCACAGAATCTACATTCTTCTTCCTCTACTATTTTGAGCTTTTTCGGGTGCAGTTTTACTTTGTCTCATGCATTCATTTGATCTCAACAAGTGGTAGTCACCCAGATGAATATTTTATTGTTTAAGCTCTACCTACTAGATCTTTCCAATGGTCAGATCTTCTCTTTTTCTCGGCTTTACCTACTTTTTCCAATATTACTTTGGGACTGATTCCGCAAAAGGGTTCAGGCCCCCAAAAGGGTATTTCAGTCCCCCTCTTCTTTTTTTTCGGGCTGAGATGTAAACTTATGTTCGAATGGGTCCTAACCAGTACCCAGACAGTGTTGGACTCATCCCCAAGGGAATGCCTACCAACCAGACCCACCTCAAGCTCGCCGTTACTCCCGCCTCGGAATCACTACCCGATCATACTTCAAGGCGGGCGGCGGTCCCTCACATAGTCTCCGTCATCTACTCCCTTCTATCACTCCCACCTCTCATATGCCTTCTATTCACAAATCATGCTCTCCACTAGATTCATCTGTAACACCCTTCATCCATCCTTAACATTTTTACTTTCCGCGGTCTGCTTTCTCCTTCCTCCTACTTGCCCAGACTAGTCCCCTCTGAGGGGTCCAGAGGGTACCTCATATCTTTTCCATCTCCGTCTACATCAACTTCCTTCGGTCCCCTACTACAATCTGCCTCACCTGCCTTGTGTCCCCTTTCCCTACATACCCTACACAGGAAGGCTTGCCGACAGTCTCTGGCCATGTGCCCCACGCTCTTTCATAGCCAGCATTCCCTAATATTCTCCACTCTCCTTGTCTTACATCCCGCTACCTGGTGGCCCTTCACTCCACATCCAAAACATCTGCCCTCCTCTCTCCCCTCTATAATATTTACCCTATTCAAGTCCAGCCTAATCTCCCGCTTTCCTAGTAAAGCTTTCGCTTTCTCACGTTCTGTCCTCACCACCGCCATTTTCATGCCGTTCCTCTCCCTCACCACTTTCATCACCCTTGTCCCTTCCCCAATTAATTCCTCTATTTTTTTCCTCACCACTCCATCTTCAATCCACAGGTCTATCCCCAATGGTTTTGGTTGTCCTTCCCGCTTCCACCGCCCTAGCTTCTGTTACCCTTTCCACATCCCTCAGAATTCCCCTGACCTCAACCCCTTTCTTTGCCTCTATAACCACCTCCCTGTTCCTTGAGACTCTAAGTCTACCCACCCACTTTCCTTCCATCTCCCTCAAACCCTTCTTAATCCTTTCTATCCCCTCCTCATTGACTTCTCCAATATCGTTCAGGATTACCGCCTCATTCCTGACCTCCTTTTCCATTTCCCTATCTGTATAAATTGCCACCTCCGTCCCATCTGATCTCACCAACTCGATCATCTTCCTCAGCACCTCCATCTCCACATGCTCAGGCCTGTGTAGCCCAACGCTGACCACTTACTCCACACTTCTTCAAACAGTCGACTCATCATATCAAACACCTTCCTCTCATCCCTACAATCCCCCTCGTTCCGACAGAACAACTCCTCCGCGTTCACCCTTGTACCTTTTCTTTCCGTAGTGCGTACCTCCTTAACCCACTCCATTTCCTCTCCTTTTTTTCCTATCAACGGGTATCGATCCCAAAACATCTTCTGTATCTCCTTCTCCATTCCACTGTCTTCCTTAGTCACCCATACCACTTTTATCTTTTCAACCCCTAACATTGGATTTCCCACCTTCACCACTATTCCCTCCCTCTTTTCATCATCCCAGTTCTCATCTTTAATCTCCATCCATCCATCCCAGTCTCTTTTCCCCTCCTCCCATCGTGTTTGCATTCTCTCCTTCCTACCTTCCCCTCTCCCCAACCTTTCTAATTCCCTGACCCGCTCCTCAGCCACTGACTTCTGTTCTTCCAGCCTTTTCACCCTTTTCTCCAGTCGCCTTACCATCTCCTCCAATCTCTCTACACTCTCCCTCTTTACCCCTCCTCACTTCCTCCCTTCCTTTCTCTCTGTTTCCTCTTCTGCTCCTTATTCTCCAGAGGCGATACCTCTTTCCTTTTCACCCCAGTATCGCTCCACTTACTTGTCTCTCCCGCCTTATCAGGGGTTCGTTTCACCATCCTCGATTTCCCAAAAATTCCATTTCCTTCTCTCTCTTCCTCCACTGCTTCCTGTTCCGCTTTTCTTGCATACTCCATTCTACATCCCACGAGTAGCTAGGGTATTGAATGTCTACCACCACAGAGCCCCGCTTGAGGTAGTAAGGCTGGGTACTCCGGGAGGTCACCAGGTATCCCGGAGGCACCGTTACTGACTGACTTTCACGCAGCCATACATCCAATACGGATTGTTTTATCGAGGTTTACTCCTCTGGGCTTTTTTGTCACGGTTGCCTCCGGACGCAGTGGCCTCCGCTGCCTACAATCACACAACATAGCTGCCTCCCCTATGCTGCTGGTTTTTTATCGAGCTTTACTACTCTATTCCCTTTGATCCGCGAGCAACTATTCGGGTTCCCATACTGGAGCCTTATTTATTGCTTATCCCGAGGGTTGGTCGGTCATGAGGCCCTTACAGCTCGAAGAGCACTAGTCCCTTGACTACCCACTCCCTCCGTGTCGGGTAGGACAACTCATCTACGGAGACTTGTATGAGAGATTAGGCGTCCAACCCTCCGAAGCACGGTATCCTCCTCATCTGCTATTTCATTTCCTTTTATTCCAGTGTGTCCTGAAATTCACAGTAAGGAGACTATATTTGAGTTTGTCTTGGCATTCTCACACCATTTTGTAGCTGATTCCACAAAAGCTCAGTGCTTTAATGGCTGCTTGACTGTACGACCTGATAATCCTTTGCACTCTGTATCCATTATCAATATTGAACTGGGCGCACTTTCTTTAGACGTGAATTTTTGCTTCTAAGATACTTGGTGTTTTTCCCAAGCTTTCACAGTGTTTGGTTCCTGGCCCGTACACTCCTATCCCAGTTCCTTTTATTGCTTTTGAAACATCTGTGTACCATTGAATGGCATTCTTTCCAATTATGGTAATTTTTATGAAGTGAAGAGGTAGTTTTTTGGATGAGTCCCTCTCCACTTAGCCTGTATATTGTTCTTTCTGCAACACCATATGTAGTGGTGTGTGGTTGAGAATCACTTCCATAACTGCCGTTGGGCATGTTACCACTGCTCCTCTAATACTTATACAGGCTAGTCTTTGAATTTTGGAGAGTTTTCCTCTCGTCGTCAATAGACCAGTTATACTAATCCACGCAATGGCTTCATAAGTGATAAAGTTCGTTTCAAAGGAGTTGATAGCACAGAGCGCCTATAATAAACGGAAAACGAAGGTCGGGTGTCTCAAAAAAGAAAGAAATTTTGACCAGGCCACCCGGTAATCGGTCTAATAACAATAGGTAATAAATGGTTAAAAACTATTTCATGGTCCGAGCCCCCGATCCGTGCTGTCAACTCCATGGGGACAGACTTTAATTGGTCACACTATGGCAGCACAAGATTTTTGGGTTACAATTCCAGTTTCTCCCTGCTAGATTCTCAAAGTTGTAATGTTCTACCTAATTTCCCTTTATTTCCTTCCAATTTCATTTCTCATTTCACACCAATATCTTAACCTCAATAATGCCTCGTATAAGTGAAGTTGTACGTGATTATTTATTACATAAAATAATAACAAAAAGCTACGTTATGTTGTAGCATTTAACTAAATTATACTTTCCGTAACATATGATTTCACTCTCTTTTATTAAAAGGAGACTATATTTATAACGTCTTTCTAATCTTTTAATAACAAAGTGAATGAGACTCAAGGTTTTATTATTACCATCTTCCACGTATTTGAATAGTAAAATATAAATTTATGTAAAAAATGGCATTTATTTAATAAATAAATGTATATTTATGGATAATCGTAAAATTAGCAGTGGAATTTCAAATTTTATATAACTGTTTATATTTTTGTTGTTATAGAATGAAAGACAAAGACTGATGAGAAGAAATATAGTAAGGTATGCCGTGTTAGCTTATGTGATTACGTTACAGAGGATATCACTTAGGGTGAAAAAGAGATTTCCAACTTGGCAGCATGTTGTGGACTCAGGTTAGTAAATTTATGCTCATTTAAAAAATACCATTTAGGAAAACACCACGTTACGTGATCTGACAGTTGCCCTGAGGTGCTCAAAACTATTTTTGTTTGCGTCAATGGAAACTTAACCGCAGAAGTCTCGGCTTATCTTTCTGTGAAAGTTCTGGGCTTCAGACCTCGCTGTCGCTCGGGCGCAAAATAGTTATCGTATAGTTTTCTCAAAATATATCGTCTTCGCTTTTGACGGCAATAATCTAAATACGACCTTCTCAAAACAATTTTACCTGAAATAACCTGAAATAACCTGAAATAACCAAAAAAAATGAAACAAAGATTGAAATATGGGAAAGAAAAGTACTGAGGAAGATACTAGGAGGTAAAAGATTGGAAGATGGGACATGGGGGATGCTAACGAATAAAGAAATAAAGGTATCGTATGGATACCCTGATATAATTCATTATATAAAGGCACAAAGAGCCAGGTGGTTGGGACATATATGCAGAATGCCTAAAGGTAGACACACTAGTAAAGCGATCCTTGAAGGAGAAGGAGGTAAAAAACGAAGAGGCAGACCGAGGAAGAAATGGGAGGAGACGGTAGTAGAGGACATAAAGGAAAAGGGGATGGAAGATTGGAGAAGAGTTGCGGAAGATAGGAAAAGGTGGAAAGCCCTAGTAAGAAAAATAGAGGAAGATGAAGAAACCTAATTAAAAATGTATACAATTGGTATACCTATGTAATTAATAAGTCATGGACCTCTAAGGCCTGTAGAACTGTAATATATATACAGGGTGGGGCAATCTTCTGACATCGGAGGATTACATTGTTGTGGTGAGAGATAGAACTTCATAGTTTTTTGTGAGCTAATACAGTTACTGAGGGCACATTTTGAAAATACTTTCGATTTTACAGGGTGTTCCAAAACCACGTAGCAGCACAAACTTACATTTTTTTAAATGGAACGTACTATATTTTGTTCAAGAATCGAGAAGATCTCACCGAGAGCGTTACAAAAATATAGCACTCTAATATATTATAAGGGTGTTTTACAAAGATATGGCCAATTATTAGCAAAAAAGACCTCCTCTTCAACACTCTGCAGAACAGTAAATTAAAATAAATCAACAGGTCTTTGTGTTCAAATGTCATACACACATCATTGGCTGCGCTCGGTATTAATTACTTTTTTCATCGGTGGCTTCTTTAATAAAGGGTGAAACAAAACGCAAATCAAGCAATATCTCAAAATTTTTAAATGAATCACCCTATAAGTCTTTTTACAATTTGTTAGTACAATTAATAAACTTTCAAACGATGTAGTAAACTTATGGCATTAGTTAATGGAAAATCGTAAATATTTTATGATAATGGTCAAAAACAAGTATTTTACGTACACAAATAAAATGGTATTAAATTTTTACATGCAACGTCTTGTAAATTTTAACATTTCTAAGGCATAAATTCTAATCGTAATTTTGGATGCATCTACAATATCTAATCAATGAAATTAAATGTTTGCTAATACCGTAGGTACCTGGAATTACCAAAAATTTCATATTTATTCATGTTTCACTTTCAAGAATTGTTATTATAGGCTTGTTTGAGAATGGGCGAAACATAATCAAGCCATATTTTTTATTATATCAAGTGGGCTACTATCAAAATAGTATCTACTAATAAATGTCTAAGAAATATTGCTGTATTCTTCGTTTGTGTTTAGGAAGTTGATTCAAACACAATAGTTAACTTGTGGTTCCAACAAGATGGAGCATCTGTATATCAGAAATTTTACCGACAGGTGGATAGGACGTGGTTGACCAATTTCGTGGCCTCCTCGATCTCCAGATCTCACACCGATGGATTTCTTTTTATGGGGATACATCACGCAACTTGTGTATCAAACGTAACGCATTTTCCACAATAACTCCAGCTATGTTGGAAATAGTAAGATCCTCGTTTTTGAAAAGAATTGTATGGAAGTAAATGATCGCCATTTTGAACACTTAGCATAAACTACTATACTTTTTTATAGAATGTCAATGTTCATTTATATAAATTTGAGTGTTCTTATAATGTTGGTTTTCATAATTGTTAGTTTTTCAAAAATAGAAAAAGTTGGAAAATGAATTACAAGCTTGCATTTTACATAACTAAGATATACTGTTTGTAGTGACTTGAGTAATTATTTCGTAAAGACTACAAACTGCTTTTATATTTATTAGTACCCACTATAATGACATTAGCCTACTTACAGTAAACAAAAATATTTCTTCCAACATAATTCCTTTTTCCTTCCTCTAATGATAAGAGTAGAAGTCAAAGATATTTTAGATGCATCCAAAATTACGATTAGAATTTATGCCTTAGAAATGTTAAAATTCACAAGATGTTGCATGTAAAAATTTAATACCATTTAATTTGTGTATGTAAAATACTTGTTTTTGACCATTATCATAAAATATCTACGATTTTCCATTAACTAATGCCCTAAGTTTACAACATCGTTTGGAAGTTTATTAATTGTACTAACAAATTGTAAAAAGACTTATAGGGTGATTCATTTAAAAATTTTGAGATATTGCTTGATTTGCATTTTGTTTCACCCTGTATTAAAGAAGCCACAGATGAAAAAAGTAATCAATACTGAGCACAGCCACTGATGTGTGTATGACACTTGAACACAAAGACCTGTTGATTTATTTTAATTTACTGTTCCGCAGAGTGTTAAAGAGGAGGTCTTTTTTGCTAATAATTGGCCATATCTTTGTAAAACACCCTTATAATATATTAGAGTGCTATATTTTTGTAACGCTCTCGGTGAGATCTTTTCGAATCTTAAACAAAATATACTACGTTTCATTAAAAAAATGTAAGTTTGTGCTGCTACGTGGTTTTGGAACACCCTGTAGAATCGAAAGTATTTTCAAAATTTGCTCTCAGTAACTGTATTAGCTCACACAAAACTATAAAGTTCTATCTATCACCACAACGATGTAATCCTCCGATGACAGAAGATTGCCCCACCCTGTATATATAATAATAATAATAATAAGAACGTTTATTTGCAAAGAAAAAAGTTACAAGATAACAACACCAAATACGAAATATACAAATAAACAACATAAACCCACAATAGTCCTAAAACTGATATTATCATATCAACATTTAGCTAATAAAACAAAATAGATAAAAACAAAGAAATAGCACAAATATTGGGTATACATTTAAACGCACCAAATCATTTGGAAAATAAAAGATATCATTTCATTTCTATCCGGAATTCATCACGCGGAATATTGAATAAATAACTTTTCAGAAGGAATTTAAATCGACCAAAATATGTTGTAGTTGTTATTTCTAATGGGAGAATATTAAAAACTCTAGGGGCCAGGTATGAATGACTTTTCTGTCCTATACTCTTAGCAGCAAAATAAGTTTTAAATTGTTGTGCACTGTACCGGGTTGGGTACAAATGGTCAATATTTTGCAAAGTTTTTCTATTTTTAAATTGATTTACACAGAGAAAAAAAAAGTATAATTGTCTTATATCTAATAGTTTAGCCTCTAAATATAGCTGATCAGAAGAAAAAGTTCTTGTTTTACCTAACATTATTTTTAGTATATATAGTTTATCTCTAATTTATGAAGATGTGTGGGTAATGCACTGCCCCAAGCTAGAATGCCGTAACTTAATCTACATTCTACCAACGCGAAGTACAATATCTTTAAATGGTTTATATCCAAAATAGGTTTTATATTTTTGAAACGATAAATTAGTGTTCTTAATGTCTTGACCGTCTCATTAATATGAAGGTTCCAACGAAGATGCTGGTCGATCGTTATACCCAGATACTTTATAGAGTCTGTGGAAAGAAGATATGAATCTTGATCTTGCCGTGGTTCTCTCATAGTTAGAATGTTATAATTTGGTAATCCGTTTCTGTAACAAGCAAAAGGTAAATACTTTGATTTTTTTATATTAATTGTTAGTAATCTACTGTCGAACCATTTTTTAATTAGAACTAAGTCTTCTTCCGCGAAATTTTTAACCGAGGCCCATGGACTTCCTTCATAAAAAATAACGGTGTCGTCAGCATAACTAAATAGACCCCTCATTTTCAACTTAAAAAGATTATTCACATAAATACTAAACAAAAATGGACCAAGCACCGTTCCTTGAGGATCCCCGTATTTAATAAGTAACTCTTCACTTTTTACACCGTTAACCTCTACACTTTGCTTCCTTTCGTGGAGATAACTAGATAGCAAATATAAGATTTTTCCTCAACAACAGTCGAGTGACAAGTGACAATTCAAGGGCGGTCCTGGTTAACGTTTATCTCTCATTTAGGAGGGGAAAAGAAAAAAGGATGTATGATAAAAATACAAAAAGATAGTTTTTTTGAATTTGATGATTTTTATAATAATTATAAATAGTCCACTACTGGCGATCTCTTCTACAGCAGCTATTGGCAATATGATTTATTGCAATTGGCCTATTAATTTTATGATTGCCGGCAAAAGTGGAGACGATATATTATAAATGTCACTTACATCCCTTATAGTACAAATAACTATTAACAATTACGAAGTATTTGTGAAATAGGGGAGTCTCTTTTGTGCAGTTATTTTTATATTCTAATGATATTTGAATCAATTTCCTCCAAATTTATCATTCTTATATAACAAAGGATGTTGATTTGATTGTTAGGTAATCTATTGTTTCCAAGCAATTAAAATTTCTTAATTACTATAAAAAATTTAGCATATTAGTCCAGTAAATGAAGGAGGAAAAAAAGGCAAAGTTAATATTAATGACGCCCTGTTTTCATCTTCCGGTTGGAAGTTGCATTTAGTACATCATTAAACATGAGACAAAGTTCTGCATGAAAACGCGTGCGAGGGCGGAGAAAATGGCCCCAAAAGACCAGGAAAATAGGTTTTCAGCCAATATCTCCTAAAATATGGCAGTTAGAGATTTTCGGCTTGGATAAAAATTGAAGTTCAGGTCATTTTCTACAAAAATGGTCCTTATGATTTTTTTCGCAACATTAATATTTTCTGCAAAAAAATCGGGTTGAAATACCGGTAATTTTGAAACTTGTGAAATATGCAAGTTTTGTACAAAATTTGAGCTGAGGGGTGTTGGAAATCCATTATTTTCAATGTTTTGGATTGTGGAAACCAATTGTAGATGGCGCCACCACATTTCACATTCCGAGGGTCTTGTTTTCCTCTCAGATGAGGCCTCAAGATATACTTATTAGGAAAACGGGCTATAAGATTAATTTTAGCGAGATGGACCTCACCAGTGGACCTGAATCTAGCGACAATCAGCTTTGCACATGTGACAAAAAACTGAAGTTCATTAGGCTTTTGGAAAGGAAAACTGAGAATGCCTCAAGAGTGAAGAATATTTACCCATAATACTCAGCAACAATTTCTTGCAGATTCTCCGCAAATTTTTGCAACCAGACTGATTGAGGTTTTTGGAATAACGAGTTATAAACGTTCTCCATGTTTCATTTATTATAGAAAAATATATTTTTTTAAATTTATTTATCAACGGGAGAACCCAATATAATGATACAAGAATAATACATTATAGACTAAAATATTACATAGAAAATTTTTAACAAAAGTACAAGAGATTCGCGGGTTAATTGTCCGTGAATTGATGAAAAAAGTATATAAAAATACATTGCAATTATGACATAAATCTGTTCGTCACCAGTCATCATCTGATTCTTGGTCAAGAACTTCTTCTGGGTCTAGAGCTCCCTCTAGCTCTACCCCGTCAACAACTTCTTCTGAGTCTACAGTTTCCTCTAATTCTACCTCTTGGGATAACATATTATCGCTGTCTTTATAATTCGAACACTGGCGAGACTCACACGAACCACAAATAGATGAGCAGACGACACGAGCGCCACGTAGAGCACACCAGCGGCGAACGACGGAGGAACGAAAGTAATAAATTATAGCGTATACATTTAGATATACTGGTTTTTCCCCTGGGTATCAAAGGTATGACTTATATACATCGATGGAAAGGTGGGAATTCCCCCGTTACACTAGTTAAGGTGTTAAATTGTTAGAAATAAAAAGCAGGGAGAAAAAAACCACCAAAAAAAAGTGCGTTTTTCCTTGAGCCCGCGTTTTCTAATTTTATTGAAAAATGAACGACTTCGTCAAAAAAAGTAATTGAACAATCGAAAGGTAGACATTCTTAGCTTTCAAATGATGTATCATAGAGACCAATCGGATCATGTATAAATTTTTAATTGATGGTTGTTCACAAAATATCCCCGCGATTCAAAAACAGCAAAAATTTGGGATTCAATAAACAACGATTAAATGAAAATTAAAAAAAATTAGGGTATACAAATTTCAGGGATGACAAAGGACCTTATGAGGACCCATAATCAAGAAAATTTTGAGTAAATTAGTGCAATACAAAAAAAATAGAAACAAATTCGTGGCGAGGTCAAAATTGCCCGGGAGCAGAAATTTTGACCCGTGTTCCGATATGGCCAAAAGAGTCAAACGTGACTCAATTCACAGGGTATGATAGCAGCAGAATTCCTCTTTCACATGAATTTTGAATCATGAGAAAATATGCATTTTTCAAAGCTATTGAATAATTTGTCCCCCCGCTGATGTGTAAATACACGGAATGTGCTGTCCACCACAGAAGCTCATTATTCGAGGTGCGCTTGGTGCCGTTTTTCTCGAAACCGGTCATATTTTCGAGAAATCATAGGACCATTTTTGTAGAAAATGACCTGAACTTTAATTTTTATCTGAATCAAAAATCTCTAGCTGCCATATTTTAGGAGATATTGACTGAAAACCTATTTTTCTGGTCTTTTGGGGCCATTTTCTCCGCCCTCGCACGCGTTTTCATGCAGAACTTTGTCTCATGTTTAATGAGGTACCAAATGCAACTTCCAACCGGAAGATGAAAATAGGGCGTAATTAATGTTAACTTTTTTCCTTTATTTACTGGAATATATCCCGTATAAAAACATATACGATGCTTATTTTATAATCTACAAAAGATTTGTTCAAACAGCATGTTAAATATCTGTTTAAAATACATAGAAAAAAATGTAATTGAAATGCATTAGTTCCGCTAACATCCACACGAGACTTCATCTGAAACATTATACTTTTTTTTAAGCGATTCATCAAATAGCTAGGAGTATTGAAGCTTGAAAGAGATCTAGTCAACCGGATTTACACACAGTGTTTGTTGGTTATTATGTTACATTTTCTGAACGGAAACAAACCCATTTGAAGTTTAAATAAATATATCCTGCTCCATTATAATTAACACTGTGTATAGGGGAGACCGGGGCTACAATTTAAAAAATACATATTTTTTGTTGTTGCTTTAATCATGCAGGTATTATGTAATTATCTCAAAACAAACGTAATAGAAACTATGCCGTAGATTGGAAGCTTTTTCTTGAAAATGGCACTGGTTAATAAATTGTTATCTCATGTTTGGGGTTAGAAATAACTGATATAAATAAAAATAAATATACCTACGACATATTTTCATTATTAATGAGTGTGAAATTAATACAGCCTTGCACGTTTTCACGTTTTCCTATAATCTGATGATAACAAAATCATAAGATATTTTTTCTACTCCTATACTATAAGTTGTTAGTTAAATGCCAATTTTCAGTTTCATAATTAAACTCATTATAACACTGGTTTTCATTATAAAACTGGAGAATTAACCAATAGAAATCTAGATTTTCAAATACCCAAGTAGGCAGAACCAATAGTTTCTGTAGAATGTTTGACAGTTTCTAAGAGATTCGTGTAATATATGACAGTTTGAATCTTTTGCGTTAGTTTTTAAAAGAAATGTTGAGCACCAGACCAAAAATACTTAATGATCAAGGTAAATACATAATTTAAACTTATTAATTTTCGTTCACAATAATTTACTACTAATTTTGTATTACTTATACGCTTTGTGCTATTAGTTTATCAATCTGGTCCCGTGGCACAGTAAGGAAAGGCGCCGCATACGGTTGTCTTCGATCTGTTGATACCGGGTTCGAGTGCCGGTAGTACATTTTTTTATATATTTTTTTTAAATCAAATTTCTTTGTAGAAAAAATAGTGTATGCAACTCTCATGTAATGGTTATTAATACACTCGCATACTGAGGTAGAAATATGCACATTTTCTCATCTTAAAAGCTAGGTAATTAGTCTTTGATGAACATCTTCTTTAAACTTAGTAAAAACCGTGTATAAAATATAGTTTTATACAAAATCAACAAAAATATCAAGGACTAGAAACTATTTTAGATACCTACGAACTATTCTTTGTTTAATAATAGTATTACACCAAGGTGGTGAAGACTATTATTATTGACCAAAATTATTTCGCGAGGGGCTTTGCCTCGAGCGGAATAAGGTGCGAGGTTTTAAATGTCTTCAACACCATGGTGTATATACAGTGCCATTAAAAAGTCCTCTCCCCGTCGTATCTTTTGAACGGCTACACTTACATTAATAAAATTTGGAGAGTGAAAATAAGTGTTTTAAACTTCTCTACGAATGGTAACAGGTGACGTAATAGTAATAGATGACGTCACAGTGCCACTCTGGCCAATAATTTTAAATAGGACCTGATGGCAAGTGATATCTCGTTTGGAAGGCATTGACATTGGCTACATAGCCATATTAATTTTGTTTGGGTTTAAACTAATTTTGACGGATAAATTAAATAAATACCAAAATTATTATTTCACATTTGAATATTGAAGATTTTTCAGCCCGCGTCTGGTTAGTTGTCAAAAAAATTGACGTTTTACATTTAATAGTATTTGTTGCTTTGCGAAGTTTTTCTAAATAGCTTAAATATTCAATTTTATTACTGTTTAACGAGACGTTAAAGAGTTTACATAGGCAAAATGGTACGTACTCAATCCGACAAAGTAGCAGCTATCTTAATAATTGGTGAATCTAGAAAGAATCTCCATGGAGCGGAACGTTTATTTAATGAGAGATACCCAGATCGCCCTATCTCGAGAACTTATTTGAGGGAGCTTCTTCACAAGTTTGAAGGTAGTGTCCAAGATGCCAAACGATCTGGTCGACCAGCATTTAGTGATGATAAAAAAATTTATACAGTTGCTGAAATGGTAGTAAACCCCTCTTACTCTTCAACTAAAGTTGCGTCTATCTGCGAAGTAAGTAAAAGTACAGTACAGAGAGTGTTGGCTAAAAATAAATTTCATCCATACAAGTTGAAAATGGTGCACCACTTTTCGGATGACGACCCCGACAGAAGACTCGAATTCTGTGAATGTATGACAAATAAAATTAGTCAAAACCCACATTACACAAAAACAATTTGTTTTAGTGACGAAAGTACTTTTTGCCTCAATGGAAATGTGAATACACAAAATGTAAGGTAGGTATTGGAGTGACACAAATCCTCACACCTTTCGTGAACAACATACCTAATTTCCAGAAAAAGTCAATGTTTGGGCAAGTATTTTGGGAAACCACATAGTTGGACCAGACTTCCTAAATTCAAATTTAAGCGGTGAAGTGTATCTGGATATGTTAATTCTTGAAATTCTGGAAGATAATCCAGATGAATTCGGCCATCTGGAAATGACATTTCAACAAGATGGTGCTCCTACACATTATTATGGTGCAGTAAGACATTACCTGGATGAAGAATGTCGAGGTGGATGGATCGGCCGGCGAGGTCCTATAGAATGGCCACCTCGGTCACCAGATCTGACACCATTAGATTTTTCTCTATGGGGGTACTTGAAATCCAAGGTTTATACTACGGCACCAGATAGCATTGGTGTTTTGAAAGAAAGAATTATTGAAGAATGCAATGCAATTTCAGCTGACACATTCGAACGAGTACGACAAGAGTTTACTAATAGGATGTATCACTGTCAGGAAGTAGACGGAGTACATTTCGAACACTTACTATAAGAATCCATTGTTGATATTTGATTAATTAAATTTAAAAAAATAATTTCAATAATTTCGGCATTTATTCAATTTATCCGTCAAAATTAGTTTAAACCCAAACAAAATTAATATGGCTATGTAGCCAATGTCAATGCCTTTCAAACGAGATATCACTTGCCATGAGGTCCTATTTAAAATTATTGGCCAGAGTGGCACTGTGACGTCATCTATTACTATTACGTCACCTGTTACCATTCGTAGAAAAGCTTACAACACTTTATTTTTACCCTCCAAATTTTATTAATGTAAGTGTAGACGTTCAAAAGATACGAGGGGGGGAGGGGACTTTTGAATAGCACTGTATAATCTTTTCCATTACTAGCCAAATTTAAGACAAAAATTAAAAATAATTCACAAACGCACCCCGAGAAGCGTTTACCCCGTCGCCTGACTTACAAGTACTCTGTCAGTTTTCGATATATTATGAACGTACTCGTTATGTCATCAGTAATTTTTTGTTGAGCGCGAATTTTAAACTAATGGCATTTTTATTCAAATAATTTTATCTTGATAGGTAATTTCAAGCAGCAAATATGTTAAAGACAATCTCCTGGGTATACAAAATTATGTTGCACAAGTTTTTGTTGAACTACTATCCCTGAAATCTCAAAATATTTGAATTTGTCCAGGTTAATAATAGAAAAAATTATTAACCACTCATAGAGAAATTCAACTTCTCGGTTGGCTAGAAAAAGCAATAATTGCCAACTTCACGGCTAGTAGTGGAAAAACTATATTTTATACACGATGTTAACTAAGTTCAAAGAAGATGTTTATTAAAGACCAATTCCCTAGCTTTTAAGATGAGAAAATGTGCATATTTCTGCTTTTTATGCGTATGGCATGTAGGCTTTTTTTGGAAAAATACCTATATTTACCAGAAAATTATAAATAATTATCTGTTATGTAATGGTAAATTAATTTCTTAAAATGAGTGTGGGTGCTTTGTATCACACTGGTATTTGACCGACACCACCACCGAGTAATAATTAGCAAAGTCCGTTCGGACCTCGAGCTTTGTATTGTATAGTTTAGCAAGTTTATCTGAAGCTATGCGGCATCGGTAAGAGGCGAGGAAAAACATGGCGCATATCTGTCAAACGTACAAATGGCGTACGGTACCTATTTTACCAAGTAAAACTAAAAATACAAAAGTCACTGACAATACCAACGCCACTGCATAAATCAATATCAGTCAATTGACGACGTGAGACGGAAGATCACACTCACGCGCTTGCCAAGAAGTCAGCTGGTCGATACAAATCACCAATTATGTAATTCGGAGGGTGTGGTCATTATGGTTTTTGTACAACGCTGCCAGAGCTTGAAGAAGCCCATAACAAATTTGGAAATCTTTTCAAATTCATAAATTGAAAAAATAATGTTAATAGAATAAATCTAAGGAAACAAGCACATTATAAAATTAAAGTTTAATCATATTTTTAATATTGTTAATAATAAAAAGACCCATTTATAATTGTTATCACTACATAGTTAGCACTTCAGTTTTTTCATAGTTAAACGTGGCAATGTCGAATGTTTTCGACTGCATTCCTTTCACGGTTTCAGATAAACTTGCCAAAGAGTACTGGGGTTTGTCTTAACGCGCCCCGTTCTCTCCTATATCTTTACAAGGTGCGGCAAATAAACCGTTGATTAGAGAGATCTCGAGAACTGTAGGTGTCTGCATAGTGAATAATTGGCATGGTAAACTGTGAATTTTATTGATTTTAGGAATATTTGCATTTTTGTTAATAGTTTCGTATTCCTATCTTCAATTCCTTCGTCGACGCACTTTTCGAGGTCATACGTTGTACTGCCACTTAAATTAGTGACGCGAACATATTTCTCAGGAAAA
>CAJUYH010003888.1:29918-40547 GCA_910591685.1 Galerucella tenella | reverse complement strand
TTTTTTTATTTCGACGTTTCGGTGGTTTCATTCCCAAAAAATAAGAGTACATACAAAATAAAGCAAGTTGAACATTTTCAATACCTTGGAACAAAAGACGAAAACGGAACACAGGAAGCAGATATTGATAATAAAATAGTTAATACTAACAAATAATATGCCATGAATACCAAATTTATTGACAAAAAAGAAAAATCTAAAGAAACGGAATTAATGCGAAACATGGGTGTTAACAGGACAACAAAAAAGTAAAATACAGGCGACAGAGATGAAATATTCAAGAAAAGTGAGAGGTGTGATAAAAGAGGATAGAATGGAAAATGTAGATATAAGAAAAGACCTGAAAATAAAATCAACCTTAGAATTTATAGAAAAAATGGTGGGAACACTTACAACGTCTGGTTGAACGAAGAGCAGTAAAGAGAATATGGGAAGCAGAAATTGCAAAATATAAAAAAGGGCAGACCAAGAAAAACTTGGGATGAGGTATTAGCTGGATTGCTGGATAAAAGAGGAAGAAGCTGGAAGGACTAGGAAATGGTGGAAAAAATTCGTGTAGTAGCTGCAGCATACCCTACACTACTTACTGGTAGAAGGGCTTCAAGATTATATATTTATATGGATGAATTTTGGACGAAATTTTCCAAAATTAGGGAAAAATGACCAGAAAATTCAATATCTCGAAAATGGGGAGTTGTACAAAGAACATAAAAATATTTCCAATCCAGGAGAATACTGAGAATATATATTTTTTCTGTGGGGGGAAGCTGTCCTGGAAATAAATCCTTCAGCAACAGATTTTTTTAAATATCTTCATATTTTATTAGGTGTTACTTGAATCTGCATTTCGATAACATTACAGATCAAGTTTCGTTTGTATAAAGAGCTCCACCAGTGCGTTATTAACTATTTTATTATTCAACACCAATAAATGTGCTATATTTACGGGGAACTTTCCAGGGTATTTAAGGAGATATCCTGTTTCCTCCCTATTTTCAGTACAATTGAATATTATATAGTTAATATCTGCAGCATTAACGTTATCATAACTACAAGCGACCTTGTTAATAATACCTAATTTAGCAAGATGATTTGGATATTTCCCATGTTGGGTTTACAATCTTCAAATTGTGGATACATAAAATTTGGAGACATTATAATCAATCATATATGACTGTAGCAATGGTAGTTGTACCATTGTATGAAAATTTAAACAATGGTTGTACTGAGAATATAGTCAAAGAGGTTTTTGGACATAAGAACTTGTGTTATCAGTTTTTCAACAAATTATAATAGTGGTACTACAACTTAAGGGAGTTTTATTTTACACGTGTTTGAAGTCAAAAAAAACCTGTAAAAAAAATACAGGATTTCGAGGTTTTTGAATTATCAACTTAAAAAATATTATAAATCTCAAAAATGTAAATGATAACCAAACATTTCAACAGAGCGCTTTTAAGGACCTGGGAAAAATTGAATAGTTCTATTACCGAAACGGTTTCAGTTTCATAGTTGATAAAGTGAAGAGAAAAGATGAGAATAAATTTAAGAAAAATATTTCTAATCATTAGGATAATATGAAAAACGTACATTTATATGAATGAAAGTCCCCTCCCCCCTCGTATCTTTTGAACGGTTACACTTACATTAATAAAATTTGGAGAGTGTTACGAATGGTAACAGGTGACGTAATAGTAATAGATGACTTCACAGTGCCACTATGGCCAATAATTTCAAATAAGACCTTATGGCAAGTGATATCTCGTTTGAAAGGCATTGACATATTAAATATTAATTTTGTTTGGGTTTAAACTAATTTTGACGGATAAATTAAATAAATACCAAAATTATTGAAATTATTTTTTCAAATTTTATTAAGCAAATATCAATAATGGATTCTAATAGCAAGTGTTCGAAATGTGCTCCGTCTACTTCCTGACAGTAAAACATCCTATTAGTAAACTCTTGTCGTACTCGTTCGAATGTGTCAGCTGAAATTGCATTGCATTCTTCAATAATTCTTTCTTTCAAAACGCCATTGCTATCTAGTGCCGTTGTATAAACCTTGGATTTCAAGCACCCCCATGAAAAAAAATCTGATGGTGTCAGATCTGGTGACCAAGGTGGCCATTCTATAGGACCTCGCCGGCCGATCCATCTACCTCGATATTCTTCATCCAGGTAACGTCTTACTGCACCATAATAATGTGCAGAAGCACCATCTTGCTGAAATGTTATTTCCAGATGGCCGAATTCATCTGGAGTATCTTCCAGAATTTCAAGAATTAACGGCTCAATTGCATATCTCCAGATACACTTCACCGCTTAAATTCGAATTTAGGAAAACAGGACCAACTATGTGGTTTCCCACAATACCTGTGCAAACATTGACATTTTCTGGAAATTGGGTATATTGTTCACGAAAGGTGTGAGGATTTGTGTCACTCCAATACCTTACATTCTGTGTATTCACATTTCCATTGAGGCAAAAAGTACTTTCGTCACTAAAACAAATTATTTTTCTGTAATGTGGGTTTTGACTAATTTTATTTGTCATACATTCACAGAATTCGAGTCTTTTGTCGGGGTCGTCATCCGAAAGGTGGTACACCATTTTTAACTTGTATGGATGAAATTTATTTTCAGCCAACACTCTCTGTACTGTACTTTTACTTGCTTCACAGATATACGCAACTTTAGTTGAAGAGGGAGTAGGGTTTACTACCATTTCAGCAACTATATCAATTTTTTTATCAACACTAAATGTTGGTCGACCAGATCGTTTGGAATCTTGAACACTACCTGTTGCTTCAAACTTGTGAAGAAGCTCCCTCAAATAAGTTTTCGAGATAGGGCGATCTGGGCATCTCTCAATAAATGAACGTTTCGCTTCATGGAGATTCTTTCTAGATTTACAATTATTAAGATAGCTGCTACTTTGTCGGCTTGAGTACGTACCATTTCGCCTATGTAAACTCTTAAACGTCTCGTTGGACAACGGAAAAATTTAATATTTAAGCTATTTAGGGAAACTTTGCAAAGCAACAAATAGTATTAAATTAAAAACGTCAATTTTTTTGACAACTAACCAGAGGCGGACTGAAAAATCTCCAATATTTAAATAAGAAATAATAATTTTGGTATTTATTTAATTTATCCGTCAAAATAAGTTTAAGCCCAAACAAAATTAATATGGCTATGTAGCCAATGTTAATGCCTTTCAAACGAGATATCACTAGCCATAAAGTCCTATTTAAAATTATTGGCCAGATGTCATCTATTACTATTACGTCACCTGTTACCATTCGTAGAGAAGTTTACAACACTTTGTTTTCACCCTCCAAATTTTATGTAAGTGTAAAGTCGCGTCCACATTATGTGGAATGATGTCGTTCGACATGGTCTATCGACAATGCCCTCTATTGAAAGCTGCGTCCACATTATGGATCGACAATGTCGGACGACCATCCACATTGGATCGGCATTGTCGATCGACACTATTCGACATAATGTGGACGCGACTTAACCGTTCAAAAGATACGAGGGGGGGACTTTTGAATAGCACTGTATAGTAATTAAGACACTCGAACAAATTCCTTAGTTTATATTGTTCGAAAAATTTTGAAAACAAGTCTTTTTATTTTTGTGTTTAGTTCATTTTAACCGTTAAAATGTTTACCTCGTAATAAATAACTTTTAATGGAATAGGAATGGAATTCCAAAAAATTTTTCTCACTTCATTGAAATATTATTCAATCAACTTTGATGAAAAAAAATTTGGAGAATAATCTAAGTGAGTACCAAAGTATAGTTAAAACATTTTTCGTGCAACCGGACGCAGCCGCAACAGAGGCCGCAAAATGATATTTTGCGGCCGTTACCCAAGGTGACGGCCGACAAAAATTTTTACGGCCGTTCCCATAGTGACTGCCGGCAAACTGAACGCCACTACAGCATTTGACATTTTTGAAATATGACTATAACAATGTATTTCGAACCAAAAACTAACTGTCTTTTCTGAAGAGACATAATGTTTATTGAAATTATGTAATTTTCACGGTTGCACGAAAAATATTGTGTATACTATGGCCGCGAAATGTTTTCGCGACCTCGAGATTATCTTGCCTCGGCCGGAGCGGCCTCGGCGATAATCTCTCTCGGAACGCGAAAAAGCATTTTGCGGCCTTAGTATACAAATAACTATTGAATATATTATAAGAAATTGAAAAAAGTCAGTCAGTTCCCCTGGATTCCCTTTTTAGTATACGCAATTTCAGCAGTGAGCCATATAGATTATTAGTATTATATAAACACTGAAAATAATCACTGATCAATATTTTATAAATGCATCTACACGTAAATCGAACAAAGCACACACACACACACACACATTTAATTTTCACCAAAACATTCCGACACTTTAGTTTACAAATCTAATTATTTATTCATCAAATGATAAATTTATATCATCAAAATTATCCGTTTTTTCATTAAATCTAAAATACCACCACATTTGGAAAAATAAAAAATCATCCCCAGACTCACCTCAGCCAATGTCGTTTAGTGATCGTAGTGTGACAGCAAATAGCATCATACTGATCTGCCATCCACACTATAAGAATTATATAGAACGCTGTTGTAGTGTCGTTGAAAAATTCAGACATTATGGCCTCCATCCCTGCAACAAATATAAAAAAATTATCAATAGACTGTTAAAATTTTACCAAATGATTGAATGACAAAGATAACAGTTACTGATATTGTTATAACACCTCACAAAGTTCTTTTTTCTTATTTTTTAGGAATCAAACCACAATATTGAGCTTTTTATTTTTTATTACGACGTTCCGGTGGCGTTCCAACTACCGTTGTCAAAAAATGAGAGGAAAGAATAAGTAATGCAACAAGGAACATACAGAAGATACACAAAGTTATTGAGAAATACTTTTCAAAGAGCAGTTCACTGAGAAGCAACAACTACTTATCTTCTGTAAGTTCCTTGTGGCATTACTTATCCTTTTTTCTTATTCTTTTGGGAATCAAACCACAATAATGTTCTTTATTTTTTATTTCGACGTTTCGGTAGCGTTCCAGCTACCGTTGTCAAGATTAACTAGGTAGTACAAGAGGAAATAATCATGGCGTTCACCCTTTATGGATATTCAATAAACTGCGAGTAGTGATATACGTCGAATGTTGAAAATAATGAATGAAATTGTTTAAAAAACAATGCATATTCTCCATTAGGTAGCGTTGTTTACGTCGAGCTCTCTAAAATATGGACATTGAAATGAACAATGTTTACAAAAAGAGATAAAATTAGCAATCAGGATAAAAAATTCGAAAATCAACAGTTATAATACAGTTATTATACCAACATCCATCGTGAAATGTAGTGCCATGAGAGAAAAGTCATCAAAACACAAATCAAATACGCTGTTTACTTCAAAAATTCATAACTAATAAATTACCTTGTATCATATGCCATAAATTGAACCAATATAGACATTGGAAACCATTCGATTAGTTTCAACTTTATTGAAGGTGACTCCAAAGTCATTAATTCCAACAAAAAAGTTATTTTTACGATGATAAATTGAGAATATTTCAATAAATAACACTTTGTTTTAACATCCTCTGCCGTTACGTCATACATCGTCCAGCTTGATCTGTCATTCATCAAATGGATGAGACGGAATTATGACATCATTGATGTATTTTCTAACTAATGTCGACGAAAATTTGATTTGTTACTTTTGACAATTCAGTTGTCATATTTTGGAAAAACAATTCTTAACATATGTCATTGATTATCATTATGAGAGGTTGAGTGTGAAATAACATTCAACTAATATGAGACAAACCTAAAACAGCATAATACGTCACCGATTATGACGTAATGGTAAAGGAGGGTTAAACAAAGTCTATAATAACCTTTTTGGTTTGCGTCATCGATTGTTGATGTCCTTCTAACACATTACGTTGGGAGAAATGGAAATAAGGCAGGTCTGTGATTGATCCTAATAAAAATATTACAATAATGAACGGTTTAAATGTATTAAAAACGTCAACCCTAATCTTTGACTCAAAAAATTTTGATTAGTTGCTGTTAAGATCATGCGCAAGTGCGACCTATTAATCAGGAGGAATAACAGTATTCAAAATAGGATGCAGACGTACCTTGGTATCGGCAATGTGGCTTACATCTTTTTCTACTGTCCCACTAACAGTTCCCTTCAGGTCTGTACTTTGCTGTTTACGGTCAATTATTATTTATGAAAAGTGAATATTAATCTTATTGTTATATTCATTAAATGATACAAAAATATGCTTATATACACGGAAAAACATCAGCATTTTGAAAGTTCTTGAGTATTTTCAGTTATAAAAAGAAGCTGCTAATTATCAATTTCATAGCCTTTTCGAATTTGGCTGATTACGATCCTGATGATTTTATTTATTAAATTTGCAAGTTAGCTATATGTCATTGTCGGAGTATTCGAATGATTCTGGTGTTACAGTTTTTATTGAAACAGTACGTCGAATATTTCAAGAAGTTAACTTTTGAGAAAAGTTTCAATAACACAAATTCATTAGGTTGACATAGGATAGTGAACATGTAAATTGGAATGATGAATGGAGGTCCGCATTGTTCATAGATGTTCGAAGTATGGACGGTTTTCTGGTAGTCGGCGTATTCGTGTATGGACTTTTCCTTAAGAAATCGGAGAGCAGTGCAGGAAATTCTTTCGTTCAGAGTTGTATTTGGGGAAGCATGAGCATGACTGCACAAATTAACCTATAAGTGTCAACGATTTGTCCAAAGAACTCGATGACAGACATAATTTACCTTGACTTTTCGAAAGCCTTCAAAAGCTCGATTATATTGACCTAAGAGGTACTCTCAACAAATGGTTTTCAGACTTCCTGACAAACCGGTTCTTCAAAGTCAGAGTTGAACAAGAATTCTCCGAAACAAGACCCGTAACTGGCGGTATCCCACAAGGTTCCGTTCTTGTACCCCTACTTTTCATCGCATATTCCAGTGATCTTCGATACTGTCTGTCAAGCTCAATTTCGGCTTATGCTGATGACATGAAACTTTATGGAAATCCCAACATTAAGATATTTTTCTTCTCCAACTTTCCCGGACCATTTATTGAAGATTGTTTGTAGAACGTACAGTTTCTATGGTAGTATTAAAGAAAATTTCTACCGAAACGTAATAAGGTGAAAAGTTGAAGATTATTGAAGGCAGAAAAATTAAATACGATCTCACTGAACAAATTTGAGAGAAAATAAAAGAGAAGAACAATCTAAAATGGAATTTATTTCCGAATAAGCACTCGCAAGACGAAATGATATGTTTTTTCGCAGCGCAATTAATTTAGTGATCCGTTTTTAATTGGTTGCTTGGAAATCGTTCACTAGAACGTGATAAACTTACCAAATTCTAGCAGATATTATCCTATTAACTACACTACACAGTGTGTGAGTGTTTTCTTCAGGGTAATATAACAAGACCTCATTTATAAGCAAATGATTTTTTTACGATTATCTCCAAAATCTTCAAGATTTGAGGATACTAACAAATATACCTTTATTGGTTGAGAAGATTGGGTGACTTCAATATGTTTCACAAAAGTAGCGCTATTTTGAACAGTGAAAATGTTAAGTGTACATTTAGGCCGCATACACCGAGAAAAAGATTTATTTATGACAATTAAATTCTTATTATGTCAAATAAATATGATTTTCCATATGGCCTAACTAATATTTAATTTGTCGTTAAGAAAGGATTTGTTTCAAGTTCGGAAAGTGATATTGCTGATGAATAAAAACATATTCGTTGTCATTAATAAAATGAGTTATCTATCGGAAATTACATTTATTTTTGTGAAAATGTATCATATTTGTCTCAAACGAGGTCTCAAACAACTTTTATTATGGTACCCATAATGGCAGAATAGTTATATTAATCTTTTAAAGCATTTAAATTAAATGAAGTTGTTTTCCAATAACAAATACCTACTTATTTTTGCAAGCTAACTATTGTTTTATGATAAAAAAATTATTTTATGGCAGAATGACATTCCTTTATCATTAAATAATTTATTGTATCGGAAAAATATATTTATTTAGCATAAAAAAGTATATTGTCTGGGTTAACGATGTTTTGTATTTGTAAAAAATGTATCGTCCCAGCAAATTATATTTTTTGTTGGAAACAAATGCTTTTTTTTTCGAGAAAACTATTAATTTTCACTGAAACCCAACATATTTATAATAACCGAACCGAATATATTTCCCTAAAAAACCGAATTATTTATGGTATTGTTTATGGAAGTTACCTACATGCACTATTTAATGCACTGAGCTTTTGCAGTGTTTCCAAATATTTAGAAATATATTGAAAGTTCACGGCGATTAAGCAGTATGGGTAACTGTATAGAGCTAGTCTGGCGTGGAATTACATACCACCCAGTTGGTTGGCGGCTAGGGTGGTATATATACCAAAAGTGGGCCGCACAGACCCACACCCTAATACAGTCAGACCAATTAGCCTAACATATTTCCTTCTTGAAGGACTTGAAAAAGCACTGGATTGCCACATCAGGCGGGTAGCTTTATATAATTCCCCCCTGAGCATCCATCAATATGCTTATCAAACTGGCAAATCCACAGATTTAGCTTTACACAACCTTGGTGAGAAAATCACACAATCCCTTAACAACAAGGAGATTGCGGTGGCCATATTTCTTGACATTGAAGGAGCATTTAACAATGCACTACCGACCTCCATTGGCTCAGCTTTGACTGAAAAGGGCATCAAAGCAACCATTACTGGTTGGATATATGCCATGCTCACAAATAGGACAGCCACTACATCCCTTCAGAACGAGACCATCAGCTTCAAGGTTTCCAGGGGATGCCCACAAGGCAGAGTACTATCTCCCCTACTGTGGTCTCTCTTGATGGATAACTTGCTCAGCGATCTCGAAAGAGAAGGGGTAGAACTGCAAGCGTATGCAGACGACCTTGTCATCTTGGCAAAGACCAAGTCAGGAAGGGTAGCATATAATATCCTCCAAAAGACGTTGGACGATGTCCACAGTTGGTGTCAGAGGGAACAGATGTCTGTTAACCCTGGCAAAACTGTAATAGTTCCCTTCACTAGAAAAAGGAAGTTGGAGGATCTTCCACCACTTTCCTACAATGGTGAGGTTATTCCATTTGCAGCGGAAGTAAAATATTTGGGGATTATCCTAGATAAGAAACTTACTTAGAACGCTCACTTGGAAAAAGTTATCCATAAGGCCAGACTATCTTTGTGGACATGTCGCAGGATCTGTGGAAAATCTTGGGGCTTGGGACCCAAACAAATCTATGGGATATATGTGATGATTGTTAGACCAATGATCACATATGGAGCTATTGCCGGGTGGCCAAAAGCTTCACAGCGAACGGCCCAAGCAAAGCTCTCTGGTTTACAGAGACAGGCTTATCTGGCAATCACTGGTGCTATCAGCTCCACACCGTCAGCAGCCATGGAAATCCTTCTGGACCTACCTCCTCTCCATATATTTTTGGAAAGAGAGGCTAGATGGACAGCATACAGAATTGTACATATTTCTAAATGCACAAATCAGGCTTATGCAGAACGAAGCAGAATACTAGCGGACAGTGAAAGTCACAGTATTCTGGGAATGACCTCTGACATAATGACTCCAACAGTAAACTACGACCTGCCTTACACCGTCCTAATTCCAAATAGAGATGAATGGGTCCCCCGTAAGGATGAACTATTAAGAGCAGACAGCTGTTGGTACACAGACGGCTCAAAAACACCCTCAGGCTCTGGTGCAGGTGTATACGGGCGCAGACCTAGGACAGAAATTTCAACCTCTCTATGCAACCGTATTTCAGGCGGAAATTTACGCCATTGTTTCATGTGTGGAGAGAGTGGAGCAAAGCCAATCTCATACATAGAACAATAAAAATTTTCTCGGACAGCCAAGCGGCTTTAAAAGCACTTAGCTCTCGCCGTGTAACGTCGAAATTGGTTTTAGACTGCCAAAAAGACTCTCCTCAATAGGAGAACTCAATAAAGTATTGCTGGTCTGGATCCCTGGCCATTCTGGCATGGAAGGAAACGAGAAGGCAGACTTTCTTGCAAGGGAGGGTGCCGCACGTGTTTCTATCGGACCAGAACCCACAATAAAATTGGCATCGCAATAAGTTTTGCCAAACAAACACTAAATACCTGGACAGCAAGAAGAGCTTTAGACTTCTGGCATAATTTACCAGGATTGGTTCATTCAAAGGCTTTTATACATCCTTCGAAGTATGTCTCCAAACAAATGTTAGACCATAGCAGGCATGACCTACGTTGTCTAACAGGCCTTTTAACAGGCCACTGTCATCTGAATCATCATATGCTAAAACTTGGACTGTCGGAAGATCCGACTTGCCGTCTTTGTTTGGAAGAATATTTTGATCTATTAAAATGAAAACTATACATCTTCAAAATAGAAACCATACATTTATAAAATGGAAACCATACATTTCTAATATTAAACATATTCACATGATCTAAAACATAACCAACAAAGGTATCCACAAGATAGC
>CAJUYH010003888.1:0-29818 GCA_910591685.1 Galerucella tenella | reverse complement strand
CTTATTTTTGTCCAGGGCACTTCAACCACATAAGTACTTCACAAAAACATAATAATCGGTAAAATTGCAAAAGCTGCTCTGATTTCACATGCAGACTGACGCCAACGTATACCGGTGGTAACGTAACTGAATAATAGGGAAGGGTGGGATGAGAATTCTTTGTTTCAATTGCTACATAATTTGTAGGCTAATGTGATTTCTCACGGGTAAAGAAATGTGTGATTTGTAGCAAATAAGTTTTTTTCTCGTAACAATAAATGTACAATTATATGGAAATACTTATTTTTTCGGTATGAAGTAGATCTTATTTGAGGCTAAAAATCTATGGGCTTATTTAAAAAATGTAAATTTTTGTCAAAACTTCCAAATGATTTACTATGAATATTTAATTTGTTGTTTTAAAGTGATGGAATACTATTCAAGATGTTAGGTTTTTTTCTGGGTAATGAAAACAAATTTTACCCAAATAGCATCGTTATATTTTATAACAAAATATTATATTGTGCTTTGTAAGCTTTTATAGTTTCTGAAGAACAATTGTATGAAGGTGTGCATAAAGAAGAACAAACTTTTTTACATTAAAGAAATTACACTCAAATAAGCTATCTTAGTTTTGAATGAAGAAGGGTCAAACAAATCAGTTTATTTGTCTATAAATAACTCTTCTCTCGGTGTATGTGGTGCCCTCTACAATATACATCGAGATAGATACAAAACTATGATTTCTCATATCCCAAAACCCCCACCGTAAATTCTTTGTGCGAACATTTCAACGAGCGTTAAAGTGATAGTAAAAAACAAAAATTAAAAAATTCATGTTTAACACCCTGTAACTCTCCTTATCAAAATTTTATAACAGCTAGTTTGTTTAAATCACAATATTTCAAAGTTAATATTGAACTGTACTTCTATGTACAATTACTTAAGGACCATCCCGTATAACCGCCTCGGCTGTTTGGGAAACGTCGCCGCCAGTGTTTTCGATCCAAAGTTCAATAAGGCCTCTCTTCTTGCTCTTGTTTACCTCTTCATAAAATTAATTGAATGCCTTTTCTGACCTAAAAGTTATTTGAGAAATGTGTTTTTGTCGTGTCGAACGTTAGGAAGATGGAAAAATTGTTACATTTTGATGTGATTTTTTTAGGGTGTCGTAATTTTTATTTTCGATGAACGTCGAAGTGTAAAAGTGCGCGATATAATAGAGTACGACCTCAATAAAAACGTTTTTCGTTTAGTACACAAACGATCTGTAAGCTACGGGTTGCTGGAGAAAGGATAATGTGGACCTATCATCTGAAACAATCAATCACATGAAACAAACTGATAGATCTAGTGTATCAATAGAAGAACACCCGTTCTTGATATCGATCGCGCAGGTGCTTTATTCCTCTCGCATTCCAACTGTTCAGCTCTGGTACTCATTCACTGTAATTTGAGTACATTTTATGTGCAGCAATACATACCGCACCGATACTGAATACAAAAATAAGAAAAAAATTAAATATTTGTAAGGAAACATCCTTACTTAATCATATTTAATTGCGCGCGTGAATAGGTCGGTAAATTAGATCGCCGATATATATGAGGAGAGAGAGTAGACTAGATTAAATTCACATATGTCAATTTAGAAGACATCACAGTAAGAGGACTGGTCATGAGGGGATGTCCACAAGGAGGAGTCTTATCACCCCTTCTGTGGAACATAGTCCTAGACACCCTGATTAATCACCTCAACAACAATGGATTCTAGACAATTGCATACGCAGATGACATAGTTATCTTGCAGACTGGCAAATTTGTGAACACACTGTGCGATAGAGCGCAGGATGGGCTTGAATTAATTGAAAAATGGTGTAAGGAACACTCACTGTCGATCAATCTCAGAAAAACTGAGATGATCCTTTTCACCAGAAAAAGGAGTTTATCGGGTTTAAAACCTCCCAAAATCTTCAAAAGCAAACTAAACTTTTCGGAAGAGGTGAAATACCCTGGTATTACCCTCGACAGGAAACTAACATGGAACTCTCACCTGGATCTACATTGCAATAATAAGACCCATGTAAACATATGGAGCAATTGCATGGGACCGAAGGTTCTACAAGCAACGGCCATCCAAAAATTATATCAAATACAGCGAATGGCTTGTTTGAACATCACATGAGCCATGAGAACAACACCAACCGCAGCAATGGAACTAATTACTGGTCTGACCCCTCTAGACGTACACGTCAAGGAGGTTGCGTTAATGGCCATGGTACGATTGCGCACGGCTGGTGTAAACCCCGAAGTAGGAATGGGCCAATTGAGGTTGAGCCTATGGAGGGAAGCGCTCACTGCGCTACCTCTGCTGCAGGCAGCCAACGATGCAATTGAACCCAGGGTTTTCTTTAACAAACCCTACAAAATTCAAATAAAACAGAACACAGAGCCAGATGCTGCAAATGCAATACGCATATATACAGATGGTTCAAAAATGAAAGAAGGCTCAGGCTGTGGAGTTTACTCGAGAGCACTGAGCCTCAAGATTAAGTGGGGAATGGGAAACAATACCAGCGTGGCTGAACTGGCTGGTATCTCAATTGCCACAAAAGAACTAACCAGAAGAGGAATTTATGGCAAAAACATAATAATCTGCACTGATAGTAGACAAACCCTAATAGCCTTGAACAGACAACGTGTTATATCGAGGATAGTACTAGAGTGCCACCAAGATTTAGCTGACGTCTCGGCAGGTAACAACATTATCCTGAGGTGGGTTAAAGGGCACGACAGGAGTAAAGGAAATCGCATTGCTGATTCTTTAGCCAGGGAAGCCGCTGGACTAAAAATTCTAGGACCCAGTGACACCTACGGCCTAACGACTTCGACAATTGCGGAAATAGCCAAACGTTACACCCATGCTCAATCCCGCAAGAGATGGGATGGAATCAAAGGATGCAGTTTTGCCAGGATCACCCTGGGCGACCCTCGGAAGCTGGCGCCGAAGAAATATTTGGCGATGACCAGGAAAAACCTATGTTTAACAGTAGGATTTCTGACTGGTCACTGTCAACTAAGTAAACACCTCCATACTATGGGGTTAGTGGACACACCTCTATGCAGGATGTGTGAACAGGAAGATGAAACTGTCAGGCATGTCTTATGCGAGTGTCTGGAGTTATTGTCAATAAGAGAGTGTGTGTTCGGTGAGTCTTGGCCTACACCTGCCGATATAAAGGAGATGTCTCCCAGTGACCTGTCCACCTTACTGAGAAGGACAAGATGGACAATGAACTAGGGGGACAACTCCTCGGGAGGATGTACAATTGGTCACATATGGCCTAAGTGCTGTGAGCCTACACACTCACCCTCCCTACTCTACAGATACAGAGATGTCAATAAAGAACTAATTAAGAGAAAACGTGGTAGTTGAAACAAAACTTTGTATTGTAATATAAGTATAAGACAACCTTGTGAATAATAGCTTTGAATGTTGTTTCTTTATCATTTACAGGTAAGACTAATAATTAGATTTTGTACATACTGTATTTATAATAATTACTTTATTATTTACAGAAACAATTCTTGTATAATTCATAACCTAGAAGTGAACCCTACCATCTATAATAAATAGAAAAACATTATATATTCGATAAACAATGGTCAAAATCGTCAATTCTGAAAAACAGTGTTTGCCAAAAACGAGGTTTTTAATTTTTAAGAATCGTAATAATATAATAACTGGGTAACATTTAGGTATACGAAATGTTGAACAAATGAAAGGGATTTTTGTTTGTTTTAACGATGGTGAGAACAGCACTGTTTGAAAAAAGCCAAAATATCAGTGTCAGATACATTCAATAAATTTCTAAGATTGACAATCAAATTGGCATAATCCAATATTAAGTATGAAGTGTGATATTATAATATAATTAATTTATTCTGTGGAATGAGTTTTATCCACAAGATAACTGACAAAGTTGTCTTTTCCCATACGAATAGTATGTAATGGCTTTTTCATTTATCTGACAGATTGTTCTTTACCAGATAGTGGAAATTTATATAAAAGTGAAAATATCGGGCCTAAGTATTATTAGCACAGTGCTATTCAAAAGTCCCCTCCCTCCTCGTATCTTTTGAACGGCTACACTTACATTAATAAAATTTGGAGGGTGCAAATAAAGTGCTGTAAACTTCTCTACGAATGGTAACAGGTGACGTAATAGTAATAGATGACGTCACAGTGCCACTCTGGCCAATAATTTCAAATAGGACCTTATGGCAAGTGATATCTCGTTTGAAAGGCATTGACATTGGCTACATAGCCATATTAATTTTGTTTGGGTCTAAACTAATTTTGACGGATAAATTAAATAAATACCAAAATTATTATTTCACATTCAAATATTGAAGATTTTTCAGTCGGCCTCTGGTTAGTTGTCAAAAAATTGACGTTTTTAATTCAATAGTATTTGTTGCTTTGCAAAGGTTTTCTCAATAGCTTAAATATTTAATTTTATTATTGTTTAACGAGACGTTTAAGAGTTTACATAGGCAAAATGGTACGTACTCAAGCCGACAAAGTAGCAGCTATCGCCGTATCTCGAGAACTTATTTGGGGGAGCTTCTTCACAAGTTTGAAGCAACAGGTATTGTTCAAGATGCCAAACGATCTGGTCGACCAACATTTAGTGATGTGATGTTTTCTATGGGAGTACTCGAAATCTAAGGTTTATACTACGGCACCAGATAGCATTGGCGTTTTGATAGAAATAATTATTGAAGAATGCAATGCAATTTCAGCTGACACATTCGAACGAGTACGACAAGAGTTTACTAATAGGATGTTTTACTGTCAGGAAGTAGACGGAGCACATTTCGAACACTTGCTATTAGAATCCATTGTTGATATTTGATTAATAAAATTTGAAAAAATAATTTCAATAATTTTGGTATTTATTTAATTTATCCGTCAAAATTAGTTTAAACCCAAACAAAATTAATATTTAATATGTCAATGCCTTTCAAACGAGATAATATCACTTGCCATAAGGTTCTATTTAAAATTATTGGCCAGAGTTGCACTGTGACGTTATCTATTACTATTACGTCACCTATCACCATTCGTAGAGAAGTTCATCACCCTCCAAATTTTATGAATGTAAGTGTAGCCGTTCAAAAGATACGAGGGGGGAGGGGACTTTTGGATAGCACTGTATAGTATAGTCCTGGTTTCCTGCTTGCCCAACAAGAGGGCGTGCTAAAAGGGAGCAGGAGAGATTGGGTGGACCGGAAATTCGGGAAGGTGAACTACTTTGACGCAGGTGCTCACAAGATTGGGAGAAGATAGACTGGAGTGTGCGAGAGATGTGCAGTGGAGGATGATGTGGGACATGTGTTTAGATGCTGGAAGAACGAGGAAGTTGGAAAATAAACTACAGGAGACGGTGTATTGGGGAAATATGGGGGAGATAATGTTGAGGAACGGGGAGAAATTGATGGAGGTAATTGGCAAAGTGTAGAGCATGATTAGAAAAAGAGAAGAACTCGATATGGCATGTGAGAGATAGGAGGCATAGAAGGGAGAATATGACACTCGCCACTGCCTGGGCAGTGTTTCCGAGGCTGGAGTAACGGCGAGTTTGAGGTGGGTTTGGTTGGTAGGTATTCCTTTGGGGATGAGTCCAACACTGTTTGTGTAGGTACTGGTTAGGAGCCATTTGAACACGAGTTGACCATCTCGGCCAACGAGAAAATTCTTTCAACATTGACATCTAGGTTACTTTGGATCACTTTTTCCTTGAAGATATATCACATGTTATTGAGCAATATTTTTTGGAATGTTTTTAATTTAGAAATTTGAAAAAGCCTTCGCAGCAGCCTGTAAATTCGCCGTGATTTTACTTAGCGTTTGGTGTTAAATATTTTATGGTTCTATCAACTTTTTTAGTTTCCCCATTTACCGGTATAAAATGCTATATGGATTTTCTTTCGTGCTGAAAAGCAGTGTCGAGTTCGGTGTTATATTTTAACAGTTTCGATGTCCTAAAGAGTCCGCTAGTTTAAGTAACAGACTAGTTTGAAATGGTGGATTTCCAACGCCGAAGATTACTTCTAAAGTCCAGAACGATTTGTGGTTTTATTTTGTCGATCAACCAATTAATTCTGGTTGTAATCAATAGTGATGCTACCTACCTACAATAGTGATGCTATATTTGTATGGTTGTAGTTCACTAAATGACTGTTAAATTGAAAAATTTATTAGAATTCTGCTATAATTTATAATGAAAAAACGTATATTCTAATAATTTTTCAATAGCCCTGGTATAAGCCTCATCATATGAATGTCAAATAATAATAATTAATTGGTTAATTTGTATATAATAATAAATTTTCCTTAAAGTTAACTTTTTGGTTTTTTTCCGCATGCTAGTGGAAAAAATATTGTATCTAACACGTGCGTAAAGTGGCTTTTCCACATGCGATTGCTAAAGCGTCATTCGGCTATCAGCAATAGAATCACTTTCCGCACTAGTTAGGTAATAGTATATTAGTGAGAAAAGCATAATATTTCCAAAGAACTGTGATAATTACTAGAAGAGGAGCTCAGCGACGAGTCTGGTAACACAGCCGTTTGGGAGTATTATGCTTTTCCCACGAATTATACACACTATTTTTTCTTTGATTGTTGATTTACATTTAAAAAATTATTTGAAAAATATTCCATTCAAGATGTAATCAAGTAAGTTTAGATAGGTTTCTCTATGTTCATATTGAAATATAGAAGTAGTAACCATGGAAATTACTTTGTTATGAAAAAAGTAAAATAATTTTCAGGCCGGTTTTGTTTGATTCGTTGTATTTTATAAGGAATTGAAATGAATTAGTAAACATGAACACTGATAGTGATTATTTCTTACCTTGCACTCCTCCTGAACTAGTATAACAACTTTATCAATATAAAAATTAAAACCATACATTGTTTCATTTTATTGTAATGGATTACATTTGTAACATTACCGCACGCTACAGCAGTGCGGTAAGAATATTACCGCACTGTTATTTTCTAATTGCTTAGCAGCTACCCACTATTCTGAAATGTTGAGCTTTGCGCATAGAAAACAGGTCAAAATAGTGTCACTTTTCCCACGATCGGAGAAAAACGACTATATTAACTTCTAATCACTGACACTACAACTATGATTTTTATCAGTCATAAGGCCCAGTTTCCCGTAACTAGGTCAAATCTAAAACTTTTCATTCCACCGTGGTAAACGTGACAACTGCGTGATCGAAAATCCACCTGTATTATAAAAATTTGCTGCAACAATCCCACCGAATAAGCCTATTTAATTTGTGAAACTATCAAAATTCGAAAATTCCCTGGCAGACCATATAGATATCTGTCCCCATCGCATATATACCGCTTCATTTAATTTTAGCATCGAATTAATCAATGCGAAATCTATAATCCCCAGCGTTGTATACGATCATGCAATTGGGATTAGTTTGTTTAAAAATGTATTATTGAACAGTGGAAGTATCAAAATAATACACTAACGCCGTTTACTGAGTCTATCGAATAGTTCCAGGCGGCGAACAATTTTGTTATTAGTTTGGGTAATATATTTTTCAAAAGTGGGTTGAACAATTTTAACAATGCGATAAAATAAAACACTTCAATTTGTTTATATCTTCATTATATTCGAATTAAGTTCAATATACACATTGCGAAAGGTCTATTCGAGACATATGATTTACACAAGTAGATACAACCAGGATCTCTGAAGGCGCGAGAGTGCTGCCACATAGGGAGTCCCGTCAGTACTAAAAATTCTAATTTAGTGAGAACTGTAACGCCGTTAGTGGTAGTTGCAGATTCTTCCACATATAGGTATCAACGCTGACATCCTAACGTGTTATCTATGATCCTAACCTGACAACTGCCTGACAGCTGCAGATCAACGTTGGAAGAAGAAGTGGTGCCCTCATCACGACACTGGGTGCATGGTAATACCGAGCCCAATAAAATTGGAGAAGAAGAAGAACGTTTTACAACGTGTATCGTGAGTTTGTCCAGTTTACGTTTTAAAAAACTACTTGTGTGTGTGAGTATTCGTAATTGATTTTTATTGTTTAAAGTGGGACTTTTATTTTAAGAGACAATGTAGAGAATATGTATTGTGAAAGACTGTAATGTGAGGTGCACCCGGTAAGCTCTATCTTTATAAAAAAACATGTTTCATCAAATGAAAAGTGACAGAAGTAGTTATTTTTCCATACAGCTTTGAACTTCCCAGCATTGTTGTTGGATTCCTGACATTTATTTTTCTTCATGTTTGTCATTGAAATATGTAAAAAAACGTTTTATTTATCATATAATTTTTTATTCAATAAAATAGATAAACTTGATGATTATTGCTTTATTTTTTCCACTTCAGGCATTATAATAATATGGTCCATTTTTTGACATTTCATTGACTTGATTGATTGTTATTATTGTAATATCAATCTAATGTTGAGTAAATTTGAATGAAATATCAAAAAATGGACCATAATTGTCATTTTGCAATAAAAGTAAAGTTACATTAATTTTGAATATGCCACCAAAAACTGTAAAATTACAGGAATCTTCTTTTTCGGCTGTTAGCGAAGTTTACAACCATCTGATTTGTGTTGAGGTACTGACGGGACTCTTAAGGTGGCGCCACCCGCTCAAATAGAGGGCGCCACGGGTCATATTCCCATCTATGGGTATTTTTTTATCTATGGATACGACAAGAAAAATACAGTGTGGAAACCACTTATGGAATAAAGTTCTTTATGTCATTATTTTAGGGAATTATAAAAAATGCCGAGACACGTCAAATTTTGAATTGAGTTGTGCGTTATGTAGACATGCATGTGAATGCACAGTCTCCTATGAAACTTCTCCTTAACTTTGTTCAAAGTTTGAGGTGAAATATTCCGTATTTCTGTAGTTATCCTGTCTTTGAAGTCTACAATGCTAGTTGGTTGTGTTGCATATACTTTGTTATAACCCCACAGAAAAAAATCTAACGGCGTAAGGTCTGGCGATCTAGCTGGCCACTCAATAGTACCTCTTCGTCCAATTCATATATTGGGGAAGATTTCATCTGAATAAGTTCTTACCATGAAAGCATAATGGAGTGTTGCCCCGTCTTGCTGGAACCAAACATTTTCATTCGGTAAGTTAGGATCTATTGCGTTGGGATAAAAGTTTGCCAACGCAGGAATACCTTCATTTCTAAGCATATTTAAATATTTTTCAGCTTTCAAACTTCCATCTTTGAATATGGGACCAATAATATGGTCGCCTATTATACCGGCCCAAACGTTCACCTTTTGAGGGTGCTGAGTATGTGTCTCACGCATCAAATGAGGATTCTCTGCTGACCAATATCTACAGTTCTGTCGGTTTACCTCTCCATTCAATGTGAATGTTGATTCGTCAGAAAAAAGAATGGTACCAAGAGAGATCTCATTTCTGTTAAGCTCATTCATCAATCTTTCGCAGAAATCCATTCTACGATCTGGATCGTCTTCTGTTAACTGCTGCACAAAAGTTAATTTGTAGGGATGAAGTTTTTCTTTATGGAGACATCTTAGAACAGTTGTTATTTTCACGGGCAATTTGACGTGTACTTGAAGTTGGATTTTCTTCGACACTCAACAAAATATCCACTTCCACATCATCTTCAACGAAGTGTGGTTTTCTTTTCAATGGTTTGACATGTCCAAGTTCTCTGAATTGTGCATGAATTTTAGACACAGTATTTTGTGAAATATTAGGCAATTCGGGATACCGGTGATTAAATAAGTTTGCCACATCAACTTGACTTCTGCAGTTATCCCCGTACCCGATCATAATTAAAATCTCAATTCGGTGAGTCTCAGTTAAATATTCCATTGTTATGTCGACAAGGAAAGAGTGTTTGACAAAGATTTTACTTTTTCAGTATAAACTGTCAACACATCAACAACTGACAGAATAGAAAACAATCCACATTATTCACCGATTTAAAAAATCCACATTATTTACCGATTTTGTCTAATTATTGGCGTTTTCAGACAATCTTCAGGTATTTATGATAAAATTCATGGGCGTAGCAGGTTTTGCTCAATATACAAATACGTCTAATAATTGGTTAGTTTAGCTTTTTGATAAATCCATATCCAGCTAATTTAAAAAAGTACCAATATTTCAAGTGTAATAAATTATTAATTTTAAAATTTCATCCTGTATAATTTATAATTGACCATACATTATTTAGTTTGTTGGAATCAGTTCATTAACAGGATTTCAAAACATGCAAATATACAGGGTGTCTCATAAAAAAAACACAGACAATGGCAAAATTGCGTAAATCACCCTGTACATTTAAATTTATGTTTACATAACGCAATTCAAAAGTTAACGTGTCTGGGCATTTTTTATAATTTCCTAAAATAATGACATAAAGAATCTTATTCCGTAAGTGGTTTCCACACTGTATATATAACAATAAGATTAATATTCACTTTTCATAGATGATAATTGACCATAAACAACAAAGTACAAGCCATAGGCAAGAACTGTCAGTGGGTCAGTAGAAAAAGACGTGAGACACATTGTCGCTACGAAAGGAACGCCTTCATAGTGTTTTGGATGCTCGATGGATAGGTTGCGCTTGCGCGTAATCTAAACATCAACTAATCAAATTTTTTCAAGTCAAAAATTAGGGTTAACGTTTGTAATACATTTAAACGGTTCATTATTGTGATATTTTGATTAGGATTAGTAACATACTTGCTATTTTTTCCATTTATTACTACGTAATGTGTTAGAAGAAAATTAACAATCGATGAAGTACGCCAAAAAGGCTATTGAATGAACCATACAAATATTTACATCACATGTAAAATCTAGCGTATTTCATAAATAATTAATTCGACGACACAAAATGACAGTTATTGTCACAAGTATAATTCTCCTTATTACGTGATAAATATTTTTTTATACAAATTAGCTTCAAGTGAACGTTTCTTCAATTTAATATTCACGATTTATACAGAGTTATTGGAGAAAAGGAAAAGTTATTAGAGAAAAGAAAAAAATGCTTGCGCTGCTCTGTTCACAGACATTATTATTATGATCGAGATGTCGTACTAGACATTCAAGTCAACAGATTTCGTATTCATAAATCTCAGAAGAAAAATAGACAGTGTAGTGTAGCGAAGAAGTACGCAAAAAATTAAAATAAAAAAAGAAATATCAAGTCAACGAGTTATTTTATCTCCTCGCTCTGAACGTAATTATCTAAACAATGTTGCGACATGAAGATTCTCTATCTTGTTTCTCTCGTTCATTTTGTATCATAAAAATTCATGAAGTGGTTCAAGCATTTCATTTGGTGTACTTTTTACTCATTTATTTGATATTAATTCACGAGACAGAAAATGTATTAAACTAATAAGGTAAATGCTGAATTTAAAAGAAAGTCAAAACTGGAAAAAGAGAAAAAACATTTTAAAACTCACCAGCCAGAAGGCACGGGCTTGGAGTCAATCGTCTGCAGAACTATCAAATTATTATCCAATTCACAACACCCTGAACTCTATTTATTAATTAAACTCTATAAAGAGGGGTACCCAATTAAAACGGTTGCTTCTTTTTTTCACAGCACCGTCATTTGAAGTTTCAAATATTCTCATAGATATAAATAAATACTGTTAATTCAAACCCCAAATTTCAATTAAAAACTCAACATATCTAATTAATAATGTTATATTCATGATATTAAACTAAATCATGTCTAAATTCATATTGTTTCATGTAACAAATATATTCCCTAGTATACCTCCTAATGAAACTAAAACTCTTTATTATAACTTGCTCACTAACAATGATTTTAATCCTATAATTTATTCTGTTATCATAACTTTATTAGGAGTTTGTTTGAATCGAAATTATTTTCATTTCAATGGAGAGGTTTATAGCAGTAAAGATGGTTTGATTATGGGCAACCTTCTCAGTCATCTATTAATAGAAATTTTCATGGATAATATAGAAAAAATAATGTATAAACACCCTCTTAGTAAATAGTTATTTGTATACTAAGGCCGCAAAATGCTTTTTCGCGTTCCGAGAGAGAGATTATCGCCGAGGCCGCTCCGGCCGAGGCAAGATAATCTCGAGGTCGCGAAAACATTTCGCGGCCATAGTATACACAATATTTTTCGTGCAACCGTGAAAATTACATAATTTCAATAAACATTATGTCTCTTTAGAAAAGACAGTTAGTTTTTGGTTCGAAAAACATTGTTATTGTCATATTTCAGAAATGTCAAATGCTGTAGTGGCGTTCAGTTTGCCGGCAGTCACTATGGGAACGGCCGTAAAATTTTTTGTCGGCCGTCACTCTGGGTAACGGCCGCAAAATATCATTCTCTGGGTAACGGCCGCAAAATATCATTTTGCGGCCTCTGTTGCGGCTGCAAAATGCTTGTTTTGCGTCCGGTTGCACGGAAAACAAGTTCCATATCTTCCTTCGGCGTGAAAAATGCCACTTTACCGCCTAGGTATACAATATACTATTTAATGCAATTATACAGTGTGGAAACCACTTATGGAATAAAACGTCAACTTTTGAATTGAGTTATGCGTTATGTAAACATAAATTTAAATGTACAGGGTGATTCACGCAAGTATGCCATAGTCGGTGTTGTTTTTTTTATTAAACGCCCTGTATATTTGCATATTTTTGAAATCCTCTTAATGAACCGATTCTAACAAACTAAATAATGTATGGTCAATTACGAATTATACAGGTGAAATTTTATAATTAATAATTTATTACACTTGAAATATTGGTACTTTTTTAAATTAGCTAAATATGGATTTATCAAAAATCTAAACTGACTAATTATTAGACGTATTTGTATATTAAACAAAACCTGCTACGCCCATGAATTTTATCATCAATACCTAAAAACGCCAATAATTAGACAAAATCTGTAAATAATGTGGATTTTTTTAAATCGGTAAATAATGTGGATTGTTTTCTATTCTGTCAGTTGTTGATGTGTTGACAGTTTATACTGAAAAAGTAAAATCTTTGTCAAACACTCTTTCCTTGTCGACATAACAATGAAATATTTAACTGAGACTCACCGAATTGAGATTTTAATGATGATCGGGTACGGGGATAACAAACTGCAGAAGTCAAGTTGAAGTGGAAAACTTATTTAATCACAGGTATCCCGAATTACCTGATATTTCACCAAGTACTGTGTCTAAAATTCATGCACAATTCAGAGAACTTGGACATGTCAAACCATTGAAAAGAAAACCACACTTCGTTGAAGATGATATGAAAGTGGATATTTTGTTAAGTGTCGAAGAGAATTCAACTTCAAGTACACGTCAAATTTCCCGTGAAAATAATGTTAGTCATACAACTGTTTTTAGATGTCTTCACAAAGAAAAACTTCATTCCTACAAATTAACTTTTGTGCAGGAGTTAACAGAAGACGATCCAGATCGTAGAATGGATTTCTGCGAAAGATTGATGAATAAGCTGAACAGAAATGAGATCTCTCTTGGTACCATTCTTTTTTCTGACGAATCAACATTCACATTGAATAGAGAGGTGAACCGACAGAACTGTAGATATTGGTCAGCAGAGAATCCTAATTGGATGCGTGAGACACATACTCAGTACCCTCGAAAGGTGAACGTTTGGGCCGGTATCATAGGCGACCATATTAGTGGTGGATGGGAATTTGACAGCTGAAAAATATTTAAATATGCTCAGAAATTAAGTTATTCCTGCGTTGGTGAACTTATATCCCAACGCAATAGATCCTAGCTTACCGAATGAAAATGTTTGGTTCCAGCAAGACGGGGCAACACCCCATTATGCTTTAATGGTAAGAGCTTATTTAGATGAAATCTTCCCCAATAAATGGATTGGACGAAGAGGTACTATTGAGTGGCCAGCTAGATCGCCAGACCTTACGCCGTTTGATTTTTTCTGTGGGGTTATCTCCAGAACAAAGTATATGCAACACAACCAACTAGCATTGTAGACCTCAAAGACAGGATAACTACAGAAATACGGAATATTTCACCTCAAACTTTAAACAAAATTAAGGAGGAGTTCTATAGGAGACTTTGCTATTGCCAACAACTAGGTGGAGAACATTTTGAGCATTTATTTCAATGTATTAAAATCAAATACAACAGTGTGTTTAATAACTGTAAAAATAAAAATTTCACCCTGTATAATTCATAATGGACCATACATTATTTAGTTTGTTGGAATCGGTTCATTAAGAGGATTTCAAAAATATGCAAATATACAGGGTGTTTCATTGGAAAAAAACAAAACCGACTATGGCATACTTGCGTGAATCATCCTGTACATTTACATTTATGTTTACATAACGCACAACTTAATTCAAAAGTTGACGTGTTTCGGCATTTTTTATAATTTTCCAAAATAATGACGTGAAGAATTTTATTTAATAAGTGGTTTCCACACTGTATAAAGAGTACGCTAATTTGAGACCGAAGAACATAACAAGCAATCGTTTCTTTTCAACATATAAAAATGGCATAATATGTACGAAGCAAGGGGTGGATATAAACACTTTTTCAAGGAACAAAGCAACAAAAGAAAGCTTGAAAGTGGCAGTTTCACCAAGTGACAAGAACTAATATAGCACAATTACAGGGTTCATAGCCATTTTACAAAATAAAATTCCCTGACTTTTCCAGGTTTTCCCTGACCCACAATTTTTTTTCCAGGTCACTTTTAGGTATCCACTAAAAAAGTAAGTCTGTGGTAATTGAAATTATTCCTAAGCTTACCCCCTCCTCCCCACACACTCACACTAAAAAAGTTATTTTCATTCAAACTCATAGTTCACAGGGAAGAAGCATCACGATTGAAGAAACCGATACATATGTCTCATTTTTATAAACAAAATTTAAACAAAGAATCTGAAAGGAATAAAAACACAGAAATAAAAACAAATGAAAAAATATAACATAAAAACAAAACAGTTATAAAACTCTTCAGAGCAAAAAACCCCAAATTCGCATCACAAAATCTGCAGGGTAACAACAAATTATTCCCTGCAAATTGGCCAATACATTAGAAAATTTAGGTAACGATAGTACTTAACGTTTGTCTTAGGTCATTTATTTCAATGTTTATCAAAGACAAGCTAGTATTTGATTCGTTTTCGATTTTTCTCTTTTTAATTTCCAAATTATAGATTTTACTCTTAGCTTCCCTTTTTCTCTTTTTAACCAAATTATTTTTAATTGAATTTTTATTTTATTTTTCGAGAAAGTCTTTATATGTTCTGTGAGTCATTTTTTTATTGTAGTCGTAGTTTTTAGCTCCTCCTAAAAAATGTTCATCAGATGCAAGTTTTTTAAATTGACAAAAACATTTTTTCTGATTACCTACTCGTTATTATGTTTATCGTAAAAGTATTGAATTAATTTATTTGCAGAATCCATGAATATTTTTGGGTCAAAACAGGTAATATACTTTGCCAAATTATATTTTATGCATGATCTTTCAGCATTTTTTTTTACTGCTGCTAAAAGAAATTTTTGACATTCTTTCCAAAATCTTACTAGTTCTACTTCAGAAACCTTTAGTATCATGTCGGAGTTAGCTATCTCTTCTTATTTCATAGGTATAAAAAATAATAAAAGAATGGTTAAAGTTTATGGGGAACGATCAATAATTTTATCTAAACTTGAACTGAAATGATCCATAATTATTTTCCAGGTAGGGGAGAAATTTCCCTGACATTTTTGGTTATTTCTGTTGAAAATGATGTTTTTCCTGAATTTTCCCTGACCATCTTTGAATTCCCTGACTTTTCTAGGTTCTCCAGGTTTTCCAGGTCGCTGTGAACCCTGAATTAGGAGAATAATCCAGGATAATCAAAGAAAAGGAACAAAGAAAGACTCAAAGTTGGGAAGATGAAATTACATGGAGTGGCAAGGAATAATGAACTATTGAGTAGGCTGTGGCAAAGGATAATAAGCCAGGATAATCAAAAAAAGAAGAAAGACTAAGAAATAATAAACATTCAAGTGATTTGTTTCTTGATTGGGTGCAAAAGGAGATATAAAGAAGAAAGCTAGGATAATCAAAAGAAGGGGGAAAGAAAGACCAGAATTTGGAATGACGCAGTGACAAGTAAGATTGAGAAATTGGGTGGTTTGTCCTTTGAATACAAGTGCAGTAGCAAGGATAGGAAGAGGCTGAAATAATTGGCGAAGAGAACAATAAAAACTTTGTGAGGATGAAGTTACACGAAAAATTCTGAAATCCGAATACAGAACCTTGCCTATCGGCTACTCTTTTAATCCTATTTTCATTTTACATACAAAACTGCAAATCCTTTGTAATACTTTTTTCAAATTTTCATATTATTTCAATTAATTAGAAAGGCACCGCAGTTAATTAAATGTTTCACCGTTTCACGAACAGATCAAGACTTCGTTCGCATTGTTAACGAAAAATATTACATTGAACTTTTGATATCTCATTCAACGGCAAAGAAAATTTAATTAATGCAACAAATAGAATAATGAAAATATACAATAAGTCCCCCTAAGTTGGAATCATATGGAAAACTTTCTTATTATTAATTTTAGTAATATTTCTTGATATTGTGAAATTCAAAGGTACTTTACTCTCGAGTATAACTAATATATTTTGACAAACCTCGTATACAACTGAACAATTTGATATTTGATTAATGTATTCTAGTTTTTAGATGATGCAGAACTTTTTATGGAGAGTAATTTCTTTTCGTTAAATTAATAATAAAAAAGTTTTTCATATGATTCCAACTTTAGGGGACATTCATTCATGCTCAACAGCCCAGGTTGTATTGTTTCCACTCCAAAGTGCTTTCGTCCTTGTAAGTTCTCACAGAAGCACAGTATGTGAGTAGGTGTTTCATCGTTCACGTTCACATTTTCTGCACATGGGTTTGCTAACTTTGCCCATCCTGTGCAGATGCTTTCTCGGGTTACAGTGTCCAGTCACCAGGTCAGTAACTGTCTTCAAATTTTTTTTACCCAGTTGCAACAGCCTGGACGAGAGTTCCTTGTCTACCTTATTCAGTAAACTCTTAATATGGAGGTGTCCTTCTGTCAGCGTCCATTTGAGTTGGTATTCTATAACTAGCCAGTTACCGACTTCCCGTCCTTTGTAATCCTTTATGATTCCACAAAACGGTTCCGGATCTGTGCAAGCTCCGTTAGAACCTCCTTTAGCTAACTGGTTTGCCATTTCGTTCCCTGCAATCCCTCCATGTGCCGGAACCCATATTAGAGACACTTTGTTGTCTCTTGCCAGCATGTTATAGGATTCTTTAGAGTTTTTCACCAGTTTGGGCCTAGTTGTTGGGTTGCTGATAGTTTTAACACATTGACTGCTATTCCGTATTATGTAACAGCTTTCAATGAACCATTTTCTCAAATGTGTTATTTAGTTAAATGCCACGTCATCTATATATGAATGACATCAATGTTTGCAAAAGTGATTCGTCATTCATATATGCATGACGTGCCGTGAACGGTGAGAGGACATGGTATTTCTATATAAATGATGAGAATGCAGTTTCAAATGGAAGGTTGATAGTGTGGCCCAGGGGGAATTTATATACACTTGGTTTGGGCTGACTGGTATAAGTATGGATATTACAGATACATGTTAAATATGATATCAACTCACTGGAATCTGAAATATTAATTTAAATTTATGGACAGTGAACTAACATTGAAATGAAAATACATCAATTTTTCATGCTTCCTAACTTCCTCACGACCTTTTTCAATTCGTAATTTAGGGTAACACTGAGTACACTTTCTACGTATCTCCACTGGTCCTTTGCATCGAATGATGTGTATTTTCATTAGATCTTGAACGAGATAACGGTTGATTTACTGGTTCCATTCTCGATGTTTAGAAGATCTGCTGCTAGCTGTTCTCGGAAAGTCCGGAAGTCGATCGTCATCATCCTGTACACTTATTTCATCTTCCCCATTCGCGAGGTCCTGAAAAGTTTCGTGAATACTATATCGTGTGGAATGCTCTTCTGACCTTTCTGACGAACTATCAGGTAACCAACCGGGATCTTGTATTGAATCGTCTGAATCAAAGTCCGAGATTTCAGAGCCTAACTCTGCAAGCATTTCAAGTTCATTTAGGAATAACGGATCTGTACGACGTTTCTTACTCATATATAGATTCCGTTAAAACCTGTAAAAAACAGCATATTGCAGTTATTTTACTCTTGCTAAGTATATAAATGACATGGCTAACTATGCGAAAATCAGCAAAAGATTTGCATGTGAGCCACGTCATTCATATATATGATTGACTTAAAAATAAAAGAAATAAACGTTCAAACATACCTGAATTGACGAATATACACTATTTACACTATAAAAAGAACACAATAACATTAATCAGACACGTTCACGGAATGGCCCTCTGTGAGATACTACACAATGCACTGTGGCTATCAACGGTTTCGGACTGTCATGCGTATATGAGTGACAAATCAACTCCGGAAACATTCGTGTCATTCGTATATTAATGACGTGGCAAACAATGTGTTTAAGCAGAGCCTGGCTGCCAGTGAATATTTAATTTTCGCGCGGTATATCCTCTTCTGATGCAGGCTATAGCGGCAATTGTCTCTGCTTGAAACACAGTTGTGTATCGACCAAGGCTAAGGAACAGTTTTTTAGGGACATATTGTATATACAAGACGAGATGGCGGAAATCTATCGATGCACTTGTTTCTATTTTATTCTTCGCATCTCAAAGCGTTTAATGAATTTGACTAGTTTATATCGAATTCAAATGAAAAGCAAAAAGGTTTTAGTCCAAAAACTGTGCTGAGTGTTATTCTTTTTAATTTGAGAAAACAATAAGAGGAGATAAAATAGGGAGTCCATTCAAAACAGAATCGAGAGAAGTATAGAATTTATAGAGAGATATACCATAGATTTGAAGATGGATACTGTACATACCTTTTGTACTTTCTTAGCATAGGTTTTCACGGCATGTGTCTTGAATAGAACTGTGGTGGCGTTACCGGGAATCGGGGCGTCGACTAACGTGGTGTTCGAGTTATTTGCCGACGCCATCTCGTTTCCTATGCCGGACAAAAAGGCACAAATCGCGTTAGCGTTTCGGGAAAAGATTTTTATTTCTCCGGGGACTATGTGATAATTTTCGTTGCTTTTATTTTTCTTCATGTATACCGTCAAAAAATAAATAGAAATAGGGGATATACAAAAATTCGAATTATAGAATATTCAGTGTGTCAATTTTTAAACTGATAATGGAACGTTTGTTTTAGAGTTTAACCACGAAGGTGACCAGTGTCGTATAATCCAATATACAGGGTGAGTCATGAGGAACTCTACATACTCCTACCTTGTATGGAAACCCCTATGAAAATTGTCGAATGGTCATTAAAAAGTATCTGCTAATAATATACAGGGGAAGTTGTTAATTTGTTAATTTTGACTAATACTTCTGTTGATTATAACCTTTGATTATATATACAATCTATACTCAAGGTTATAACTTTTGAACGGTAATTTCAATGTGTCTAATATTTTGGTAAAATGTTACAATACGACAATAGGATCACTGAATCAATTGATTTATTGAAAGTTCGAAAAAATCAGGGCCAGTCTTGAAACGTTAGTTTGTTTTATTGATATAAAAAATTTCCCAGTAGGTATGTGGTTATTCAAAACTCTGTTAAGGATCTTAGGAAGTACACAAATAGACAACAAAAATGGCGTATTAATTTTTTTCCTGGCACGATTATTCAATTTCAAACAAAAAACTCATATTCAACTATAAATAAAGCAAGTTTAGAACCTTAAATAATCCAAACAATGAAGTAAAAACTTCCTTGGTATCGAAAAATAATTCGAAAATGCTAAAATCGACATGAAACTTTCAGCAAATTGTTAAGAAAGTGTGGTAATTAGCCCGTAATTGATAGAAAAGGGTTTTTTTGGCTGCTTATCACCATTCCAGCCTCGGAAGAATAAAAAACCAATTGTTTGTTTCAAATTTTGACAAATTTCAAACTTTACATTACAAAAATTGCACATCAAATTTGACTTTAGCAGCATAAAATACATAAAAAACATGGAAATATTTCAACTATAGTACATTCAACAGCCTTTTTGGTGTGCGTCATTGTTTGTGACGTACATCCGGGTTTGGGTATGTCGTTTATTTTATTTGCTATTTCGATATAAAGCTCACCTTGAATTGGATAAATTTCAAAATGCTGATGTTTTTTTTTGTAATACTTGAATAAGTTTAACAATAAGAATAATATTCACTTTTCATGAATAATAATTGACCGTAAACAACAAAGTACAGACCTGACGGGAACTGTCAGTGGGACCGTAGAAAAAGACGTGAGACACATTGCCGATACGAAAGGTCCGTTTGCATCCTATTTTTAGCGCTATGATTTCTCCCGATTGATAGGTCGCGCTTGCGCGTAATCTTAACATCAACTACTTAATCAAATTTTCTAGGTCAAAAATTAGGGTTAACGATGGTAATACATTTAAACGGTTCATTATTGTGATAATTTGATTAGTATTAATCACAGACCTCCCTTTTTTTCATTTCTTCCAATGTAATGTAAACAATCGATGACGCACACAGAGAAGGGTATTATATGAACTGTAATGGATTTTTTTCGGTAATTTCGCAGCTAGTTGGCAGCTGCCAAGCACAAAAACTATATAGAATACGAAAGAAATGTACTTGTTTAGCAATTTTACATCTTTTATTTGACAGCTAGTTGACATCTGTCAAGTGTCGTGATTAAAATTTGACATATATCGGATATTTGTCAGCTACAACTGTTGACAGTTTAGCATTAACGTAATGCGAAAAAAAGGTCCAAGTGGAGAAAAAAATGGACGATAGTAGAGCCCCACCTTTTGAACAGTCTCTTTTAAAAACTCTATTGGTTGAAGGGTCATCTCGAATAACATCGAATAACAACTGATATATTATTTCAGTAAACCAATCATGGAACAAAGAACAATCAAGTGGGTGGTGTTTAACCTCGGGCTAATCAATGATGATTGACCATATTCTTTGAGTATACATATATTTTCATTAATTACATTCAAAATTAAACAGAGAGATTTGGAATGTGTAAAAATGAATCAACTTTCAAAAATGACTGACATTGTCAGCATAGTTACGTATACAACAACTACTATGCATAAACATGCCGCCCGCCTTGAAAGGACACAGTTCTTTCAAAACAAATATAAAGATTAACAGGCAGCATACAGTTTCATACAAAAAAAGTTATATGCAGCTACCTATAAAACATATTATTAAATGGAAATATTCGATAAAGGTCACAAGAATATATAAGTTCTCTTTAAACCTTTCAAATTATTAAATTCCAATTGATGTATAACAATGGTTAAATCTACGAAATATATAGTTTATTTTTTCTAGTGTTTAGAATCAACTGTCTATAGGCAAAACACATACACGATTGAGTGCTCTTTTAACTTCACTACCGCGCACCTTGAATGACACTACCCTGGTGATCCCATCTGGACCTGGGTGCATAACTGTAACGCGTCCAAGAGGCCATTGAAGTGGAGGAGCCTTGTCATCCTTAACCAAGACCATAGATCCCATTTTTAACATTTGGTGGCAGTTAGTTTTCCATTTCTGTCTCGTCTGGAGCTCGTTCAGGTACTCTAGCTGCCATCTAGACCATAATTGTTGAACCATCAACTGTATCGATTGCCATTTGTCAAGACGGTTCTCAGGAACATGGGTGATGTCAATCTCTGGAAGCATTGTCAAGGTGCGTCCAATTAAAAAGTGGGCTGGCGTCAAGGCTGTGTTATCATCAGGATCGCTAGACATAGCGCAAAGCGCTCGAGAGTTCAAAATACCTTCTATCTGATGCAACAATGTACAGAATTCTTCAAATGTCATAGATTTACAACCCATTACCCTTTTTAAGTGAAACTTCACGCTCTTTATTCCTGCCTCCCATAAACCCCCAAATGTAGGAAGCTTGCAGGAATAAAATGCCATTTAATTTTTTCTGTCAAGAGACCTTGAGCTATATATTTAGAGTGACTCTCTAAAAATTCGTAAACAGCATTTAATTCTTTGTTTGCACCTATATAATTCGAGCCGTTATCAGAATAAATGTTGCAAGGTTTGCCTCTCCTACTAATAAATCTTTTAATACTTGCCAGAAAAGCATTGGTTGTAAGATCCGACACCAATTCAATGTGGACAGCCTTAGTACTCATACAAACAAAAAGGCAAATATAGGCTTTCGTCAGCTTAGCACCTCTAGTTTTTCGATCCTTAATAAGAAATGGACCTCCATAATCTGTACCTACGTTTTGAAATACAGAAAATCCATTTACTCGACAATGAGGTAAATCACCCATTAAATAATTCAAGATCTTTGGCTTGGCTTTAAAACAACGTACACATCTATTAATAACATATTTACAGCAACTTCGTGCTGGAATAGGCCAGTATTTTTGCCTTATGGAAAAAATCAATTGTTGAGTGCCACAATGAAGCAAACGTTCATGTTCATTAATTAGAATCCTTTTTGTTAAATTGTGCTTGTTTGGCAAAATAATTTGATGTTTACAGTTAAAAGGAATGTTACTATTTTTTAAGCGACCACCAACTTTCATTAAATCTTCATGAATGAAGGGGTTTAAAGAAAGAATTCGACTTTTGTTTGGTATGTCTTTATTATTAATTAGATTCTTATATTCGTTAGGAAAACATTCTTTTTGAACTGATTTTATTGCTAATGATAGAGCTGCTTCAATTTCATCGGGTTTAAGTCCACCATCCTTTCTTTCCAATAAACTAGCCTTGCAATTGTTTTTAAATCTAAAAATATATCCTAATATCCTTAAAAATTTATTAAAAGACGAAAAACGGTCTAACAAATAGTTAATTAAATTGAAACTATTTACAGTTATACAAGTAATAGTTATTGCTTCTGGTAAATTTTGACATGGTTCAAAATTTAGAATATTCCATTCACTGTCTTTGTGGAGAAGCCATTCTGGCCCAAACCACCATAAATTACTACTTTTCAAATTGTCTACCGAAACCCCTCTTGATAATAAATCCGCGGGATTATGTTCTGATAGAACATGATTCCAATAACTAATACTTGTCAGAATCTGTATTTCTTGGACTCGATTGGCTACAAATTGCTTCCATTTACTTGGTTCCTCTTTTATCCAACATAAACAAATTGTGGAATCTGTCCCACAGTAAATACTATTTAATGGTATTTCTAAATGATCAGTAGCCTTTTTTAATAAATTTGATAGTAAGACTGCCGCACAAAGTTCTAGTCGTGGAAGACTCAGAAGTTTTAACGGTGCAACTCGTGATTTTGCGCATAGTAAATTAGATATATAGTTACCAGATGACGTCAAACATCTTATATAAATACAACAACCATAAGCCTTTGTAGATGCGTCACTAAAACCATGCAGCTCAATACTAACATAATCTGAAATACTTGCGTGACGTGGGATTTTTAAATCATTTAAAGAATTTAAACTGCTATAAAAATGTAACCAATTTTCATTAAAATCCGCTGGTAACTCTTGATCCCATTCAAACTTTCTTTTCCAGAGATCTTGCATAATTAATTTTGCATTTATCACAATTGGACCAAGTAGTCCTAAAGGATCGTAAATCTGACAAATTACAGAAAGAATACTACGCTTGTTCCACTGACATGGTTGAATGGTAAAATCAATGTTAATCTTATATCTGATAAAATCATTCTGCGGATATTTTGCTCACCTATTGGAAGTATGGCAACATCTAACTGATTATTAATTTCAAAGTCTTTCACAATATTTGAGTCATTGCAAAGCCATTTTCGTAATTCAAAACCTGAATCACTCAAAATTTTTGAGACATCCCTTTGTATTTTAGTAATTTCATCTTTAGAATCAGCAGAAGTTAATAAGTCATCCATATAGAAATCACGCCTAATTATTTTTGAGGCCAATGGATATTTATTTTTATAGTCTTCCGCAGCATGTAATAGACTTTTAACCGCAAGGTATGGCGCTGACGCAGTACCGTACGTCACAGTATTCAACTCATAACATTTTAATTCATCTTTTGGATCTATTCGCCAAATAATCTTTTGAAATTGACGCTCATCCTTGTCTACAAAAACTTGACGGTACATTTTTGATACTTAAAACGTATTTATGTAAACGAAATCTCATGAGAATTGAAAATATGTCTTGTTGAATAGATGGTCCAATATACTGCACATCATTTATAGAAAGACCTGAGCTTGACTTTGCCGAACCATCAAAAACTACGCGACATTTAGTTGTCAAGCTAGACTGTTTTACAACCGCATGATGTGGCAAAAACAATCCATTATCATTGTTAAAATTTATCTCAGACATATGTCCTAAGTCAATATACTCTTTCATAAAATTAACATATATTTTCTTTAGCTCTACGTTTTTATTTAACCTTTTTTCTAACAAATCAAATCTATGCAACGCCATAGTTTTAGAGTCGCCCAATTCTGTTAATGAATCTTTAAATGGAATTCTAACTATATATCTTCCCGAAGGATCTTTTTTAACGGTTTCTTCAAAATAATTCTCACAATACATTTCTTCATTTGAAAGTATTTTTTTAACTGGACTCAATTCTTCAACCTCCCAGAATTTCACTACTTCATTATTTATCAAATTATCATAAGTATTACCAGTGAAAAATGTAAACGAATTTTGACTCTTCAATGAATTAAGATATAAATTCCCCGCGATCACCCAACCAAATTTAGTATTTTGGAGAATAGGCATATTCGGACCCAATTTTTTATTACCTGATATTAAAACTGACCAAAATATGCTAGATCCAAGCAACAAATCTATATCACTGGATACATTAAAATCTGGATCCGCTAATTTTAATTCTGAAGAAATTTTCAACATATCTTTATTAAAAGATTTAATCAGTAACTTTCCTGTTATATTAGGTAGAACTAAACAATTGGTCTTAATAGTAAAATTTCCTTGACAAGAATTTAACGTAACCTTAACTTCATTATTAATCTTTGCCAAAGCCTCTCCTACGCCCTTAACTACATGTTCCACCTTTTTGTATTCTAAGTCTAACATTTTACATATTCTCTCAGTAATAAAATTACTCTGAGAGCCGCTATCCAATAGTCCGCGACAAACAACTGATTTATTTCCGTTTACGACTCTTATTAAAACCGTCGACAATAAAACCTCCGAAATATCATAAGACTTGACAGTGTCGACTGTTAGTCGTGACGACGCATGGCAAGCTAAGTTCTCCCCATCTTGTATTGGATTTCCATCATCCTTTGCCTTTTCTACACTATTGTCGTGGAAATAATTTTGATCGATTGTTAGTTGAGGTGGGCTATTTGCACTGGTGGTAGACGTTGTTTTATTAAGACTTATATTGTTTGACGAATTATTTAAATGCAATAACGAATTATGTAGTTTGTGACATTTAATGCATTTTTGCAGTTTACATTTCCATGTAGGATGTGAATCCCTTAAACAATTTAAACATAAATTAAGCCTTTTTGCAGCCGAAATTCTGTCATTAACATTTAATTTTAAAAGGCATCACATTTATAAATTGGATGCTCTTTTTGACAAAAGTAACATTTAACATTTGAACGTCCTTCAAAAGACGCAAAACTACGGCTATTAATATTTCGAACCTTTGTTTTATTATTGAAGTTTCTATCACTTGTAGTTATTTGCAGCTTTTCTAACATTTCGCATTTTTCTTTAAGAAACTTATTTAGATCCGTCATGTTTGGTAAATCATTTTCATGTTTAAAGCATTCCCACTCCCTTCTTGTGGTAGAATCAAATTTAGAACACATTATAAAAGTAGATAGAACAACAGGGATTCTGGGCCACTACTTCAAAAATCTCCGCTTGGTGGCGCTGAGAGTGGCGGCGCGCGCGTTTTAATTTAAGGTAGCCATTTTTAGTCCTGTTGTATATTTAAAAGCGGCAGCCATTTTTAGTCCTGTTGTATATTTAAAAATCTGAAAAAAACTTCAGAGAGATTTCGCACCATTTGGATTGAATAGGAGCGCCAGCACGACATTCGTCTTACCACACCCACTGGGACCACATATAATGGCACGGAAAGAATTTGGCAACAATTTACCATGTTTGCCAACAGTTGGTGTTGAGGTGAAATCCAAATTTTCAATGGGTATAGTCTGCTCTTGTTGAATTATTTTCATTGTGTGTGTCGTTTTTCGTAGTACTACTCTTTAAATATATGTGTCACCACTTACGCGTATCAGTCTTAATGTTGGTGTTTGAAGGAGAAGGTCTCTTAAATTCTCTCATCAATAAACTACCTATTGAACTTCACTTACCTAGCTATCAGTACTGTGGACGTAAGTAAACCACCCCCCACCCTTTTTGCGAAAAATTAATTGTTTTTCTGTTAGCTGGTACAAAATTGGAAAAACGTCTTGATCGTGGAGATCCGGGCATTAACCCCTTGGACGCAGCTTGTAAACAACACGATATTTCTTACTGGAAGAATAAGTCTCTCGAGGAACGACACAAAGCCGATCGGATACTTGAAGATAAAGCTTGGGCTCGCGTCAAATCAAAAGACGCTTCACTGGGAGAGAAAACTGCTGCATTACTTGTAACAGGCGGAATGAAGGTGAAAAGAAAGCTGGGAATGGGTTGTCGTCGCAAACGTCGTTCCTTGCATCGAGATGTCATTCTAAAAGTGGGAAAGTCCATGAAAAAAGGGGCATCTTTGAAAGACACTGCAACGTTTGCCTTACGAGCAGCCAAAGCACTTATTAAAGAATTTGGTGGGAAAAAAGAAGTCGAGGTTCCTCGAGTAATACCTGTAGCGAAATCCGGAGGTTTCCTACCACTTATCCCCTTGTTTGCCGGTCTTTCGGCACTTGGAGCTTTGTCAGGTGGTGCTGCTGGGATTGCTAAAACTGTTATTGACGCAAAGCATGCGCAAAAGAAATTGGAGGAAGATGTACGTCATAATAAGGCTATGGAACGTGTAGGATCTGGCCTGTATCTGAAAAAGTACCCAAGAGGCGGTTTTGGATTGTATTTGAAAAAAAACTAATAAAGCTACCCAATCACGCACTATCCGACTTTGACATAACACATTACGCAAAATTACTCAAAATACCACATTTTCGAGGAGTTTTCATGCGAGACACTCTCCCCAAAGCCGGCCCCCGAGAACAATAATGTGCAGTGGTTAATTTGGATACCTCTAAGAATAGCGGAAGTCATTGGGTAGCTTACAGAAAGATAAACAACAATGTAGAGTATTTCGATTCATTTGGTAACTTGAAGCCACCGAAAGAAGTTGTTAAATATTTGGGAAAGAGCGCGCGAATTTTCTACAACAATACCCAATATCAAAACTACGATCAAATCAATTGCGGTCATTTGTATTTGAAATTTCTACAATGACGGAACTATTACTACAACATATCTACCATGGAAAAACCTTGAGTAGTTTCACTGCCGAAGAACTGAAGCACTTTCCCATTGAACATCTAATAGAGTGTGTAAGACTTTCGGAATTGCTGGAAATGTGGCATAAACTCCCCAATGAATATCGAGCAAATTTTGAACTACAAATACGACTGCCTTGTTTCATCCATTACAACCGACCTGATTGGACGACGCATTGTGACGGTCCTCCGAGTTCTCAAGCAAAATGTTTTCTTTGTAAAAAAATAAATAATTGAACATTTAGTGTGTTATTTAAATTCATACATCTCCCTAAATTCATTAGTCATCATGTCGCAGCTGCTGAGAGTAAACAGCACTAATCACGTGTTCACCTTCCAACCTCCTACGCCTATTGTGCTCGATCCAAAGAATGAATACGAAATAGCTCTAAGATCTTTTCATTCTTATCACAGTATACCAAACATTGAAAATTGTAAGTTTTACTACTACGATACCAAGGGCAAGCTTCAAAGTTTTGATTTTCCCACAGGATGTTATGAAATTGCTGATCTTGAAGCGTTTATTAGTGATAAGTTGGGCGCGAGCAATTCAACCAGACCGGTATTTTCACTAAAACCCAATCACAATACGTTGAAATGTGAAATTTCCAGTAAATACAAAATTTCCTTCATGGAAGCTGATAGTCTTGGAAGAATATTGGGATTTTCACCGAAAATTCTCGACGCCAACAAATTGCACTCTTCGGACCTCCCCGTCAAAATTATTAAAGTATCTAGCATACGCTTCGATTGTAACATTACCACTGGAGCCTTCGATGCAAACAGACCTGCTCATACCATTTACGAATTCGTCATACAAGTAGATCCAGGATATTCTATTGACGAAATTCCTCATAATTTGCTCTACTTACCCGTTATACCACAACGTGAAATAACCAACATCACTGTCATAGCCTTAGACCAGGACGGTCAGCCTGTAAACTTTCGTGGAGAACTAAGTACATTGGTGTTGGAGCTTAAAGCGCGATGGGGCTAATAATCAATCATAAAAGACAATCTGCACCACTTTCAACTTCATTAGCTAAGCAGTCGCCAAAGCTGAAACAGCTCACGTTCGCAAACAAATTGGTCTTGCAATCGCTGGGCTTCAAATTGAAAAATGACAACAATGTATGGAAAACGTCAACGCCAAAACGACAACATACCTCCAATGTTTGATATCTACCGTAAGCCGATGTTTGATGATTCAATTCGAAAGGCTGAATACAGAACCTATGCTCCATTTATAAAGTCATTCAATTGCAGTGACATTGTGGAGTTTAGCATTAATCAAGTTGATTCGTGCTTTGCAATGAGCGAAACATTGTTGTGCATTAAAGGTTCGCTTGAAACACACGGAGCTGGTGACGTAAAATTAGCAAATAATGTTGGAGCCTTTCTATTCGATTCATGTACGTACAGTGAAAGTGCCAGGGAAATGGAAACAGTTCGGGATCCTGGAATAGTGAGTGCCGTACGTGCCATGACCTGTTATAACCAAGAAGATTCCAATCATATGGCTATAGCCGGCTGGAATTACCCGAAAGATCCTATTCTGAATGTTAGCGACAAGTCCTTCAGCCTTCAAATACCTCTCAAACATATTTTCAACATTTTCAACGATTATTCCATGATTACATGTGGACGTCAAACAATACGACTAGGTCGGGCACGAAATGATAATGATTGATTATATATTACTGAAAAAAATGTCTCTGGAACGCTCTCCACTACAACAGCTAAAATTAACATTACAAGCGTTGAACTGAAAGTTAAACATATCTTTCCTAATGACGATATAAAATTAAATCTCATGAAATCCATTCAAAAAGATCAACCTATAGTTATTCCATTTAGGAAGTGGGAGTTACACGAATTACCCTCAATTACTAAAGGTGCAAGACGTGAAGTTTGGGCTGTCAAGACATCCACTTCAGTTGAAAGACCTCGTTTTGTTATTGTTTTCTTTCAAACCGACAAACGTAACTTGAGTACAGCTGACCCGACTTTATTTGACAATGCCGACGTACAAAGTATAAGACTGTCACTTAATGGTGACTATTGGCCCAATGAAAGAATGCAATTGGATTTCGCTAAAACTGACTACAATGAAGCCTATTTTAACTACACTGAATTCTATCCCAACTACGCAAACTCC
>CAJUYH010003887.1:29924-45556 GCA_910591685.1 Galerucella tenella | reverse complement strand
GATCTACATAATCCTACGTCTTATTTTTTCCAATTATATTTGCCGTTAAGACGCCAGGGAATAGTTCGTTCATAGTGCCCCACCCTGTATATCCAGCCATTTATGGTTTGGGGAATATTCTTGTTGGCAAGTGCGTTCGTTATCTTGGGAAAAGTGGTTGTGTCGATCTGTCGTGCTATCCGCCAGTCATCATCCGTCGGGTTGTGGTATTCCTCTTCCTTCCATGCTACCGTGTTAGCAGTTTTGGAGTCAGGGAAGTGATTTGACATTAATAGTTCAAGGCTTTCCTCATGGTTGGCAGTTTTTGTGCCATCCTCTTTGGTTAGTGTACCAATGTGACGGTAGAGATCTTTGGAGAGGGCTTTTTGGACTCTGGCTGCTTGGGGAAAATCTTCGATTTCCTCGCAGTAGGTTCTCCACGCCTCTCTTTGTTTTTGTCTGATAACTGCTTTGTACTTCCTGAGGTGAGACTTGTATGCGTTCCAGTCCTCTTGAAGTCTGGTATTTTTGGCCTTGTTGAAAGATGTTCTCGCTGCCTTCCTGAGCAGGTCAATATCATGGCACCACCATGGAGTGGATGTTCCACTTAGATCGAGCTGCTTAAGGGAGCAGGACTTCTTATAGGCACCAGTTATGGAGTTTTGAATGTTTACAGAGTAATTTTCCAAATCTCCTTTATTGTTTGGCAACACCTCCTCGACTTCTCGCAGAGCTCCATTTAAACAGTGGACATATTCTGTCCGATCCGTTTTCCTGGGGTCGCGGGTTAGTGTGGAGGTAGTGAGAGCAAGTTTTATTTCAAATTTTATCCAGCAGTGCCCGTACACCTATATCCCACTTCTTTCTATAGCTTTTGAGCCGTGTACCATTAAATGGCATTCTTCCTAAGTGCAGTAATGGTATGTGGATCCCATTCCTCCTTGTTGCCCAATTTCGTAACGAATTTCTTTGGAAAGTTATACTGTTCCATCATACCATTGTAGCATCTGATCTATATGAAGTAAGAATGTGTTATTTTTTATGATTCCTTTTCTACTCAGTCTGTATATTGTACTTTCTGGAATACTTTTCACCACCATATGTAGTGGTGTGTAAATAATGTTTAATCTCATTATCGTTCACACACACTCGAGATAGACCTACGGAGTCTAACAGGCCTTTTAACAGGCCACTGTCGGAAGATCCGACTTGCTGTTTTTGTCTGGAAGATGATGAAACAGTAGAGCATATAATTTGTTATGCCCCGCCGCGGGTATCTGATGTTTGGCAGGGCCTCTCTCTCACCCTCTGACCTAAAATATGATTCCCAAACAAACTAATCGGTTTCGTTAAGAAGCTGGATTTGTTTGGTGAAATCTGAATATGTATGAACCACAATAGACTGTTACGAGTCGCAGTAGAGGACCTTAAAGACCCACCGTAAACCTAACCTAAACTATTTATTCATGAATATTGCAGAAAATAAGTGAACGTCTTAAGAAATCACTCCAGCACAGAACAAACGCCTGAAGAGAGAAAAAAGTGGTAGTTTAAACATTCGTGAGTACTACGCTCCTTTAGTCATTTCATTTCATTCCTATAATGCGATTTGGATCCAAAGCGTTGAGAAAACAAAATTTCCGAAATCTTTTTGTACAGAAAACCAAATTCACTTAGAAATATTCCATATAAATAATACTATTTTTAAAAGAAGTATCATCATTAGATATTAATCTTAACAGTACACAACGATAAGGGAATAGAAAAATATATCACTATTATGGAGACTTTAAAAGAACAAGGAACCAATTCTCATAGGCTCCTTTTATTCTCCATTGAAATCTAGAGCGAAGCGGGTGAAAGAGAGAAGTTAAATAAACTATTATTAATCACGAACGTGGATTACTCCGCTTTCGTCGTAGTCGTCACGACATTCATCACTCGTAACCATCTCACTGGATTTTATTTAGTGCCAAACTAAATGAATATTTATGTTGGGGAGGCGATCGTGATACCTGTAACAAAACAACATTTCTAGTACATTTCGCTCTAAATACAGTTTTTTTTTTCAATTTTATATCAATCAAATGGCTGAATTCATATATTTGTTTAAGTTCAAAGTAAAAAAGGAGTAAACATTGTATTGACTTTAACTTTTTAGCTAGCTACATATTTTTTGTGACATTAATTCAACTCTGCTAACCAGGATCCAGGGGATAAATGAGAATAAATTTTGAGCATTGACAACAATCAATTACGTAACAAAAACAGCAAAAATAAACTATGTTACCTATTATTTACTTAAAATAATAAGGCAAGATAAATTGCAACGGCGACTCAATGTGGAGTGTGGAGAGCACCTCAGGTGTGAATTCGGAGACCAAACTAATATCAATTCAGGGAGTAGTCTTACCGGTTCGCGGGTAATCCTACTTTATTTAAGTTATTGAAGTTATATTGAAGTTAATGAGATAATAAATGAAGTTAAGAAACCAAATGAATTTAATAAGTTAATAAATCAAGTTAAATGTAATTAAAGTTAATCAACAAAGGTAAGTGGGCGCCACCCTGAATAATATTAGTCGACTTGTTTTTCACCTCACCACTCTCTATCAACAAACCTGGAAATGTTGGAAGGGAAGGAATATGAACAACGTTGTTAAATTTACAAGTTGTATAATGATAAAAAAATATCACAGTAAAATATAAAAAAAATGATGGTTTTGTGGTTGAAGCACGTTGGTTTTAAAATGGTTCACTTGTTTACTTCCCTTAATTTTCCACGTGTCTGAGATGAAAACTACTTCGGAATTGGCAGGTACAGGTCTCAGGTACAAAGTTCAGGTACAACTTCCAGGTACAAAGTCTCAGGTACTAAGTAAGTTACTAAGTTTCAGGTACCAAGTCGTAGGTAAAAAGTCGCAGGTTCTAAGTGCATTCACATTGAATGCACTTTAGAAAAATAAAGTTTGAGGTAAATCTCTCACAACAAATTAAAAATTTTTAACCTTATCGGTTGATGGTTCACAGGAGAAAGAAAGCTTATTCTCACTACTCGCTATTAAATTGTTTAACTATGCGATGAGCAATCGACATACGTTGTATATTCCTCTCCTGTTCACATGCTCCGCTTCGAGAAAGAATTTACGTATTCGTAGTGTGTTCTTAATTTCTTTCTCTGTATAGGAGAGAAGAATTGAAATATTTGACCAATATCAGTGTATACTGAACCTCACCAACGTAGATTATTCGTCGCACATTAAATGTAAAAATTTTGCCTTTTAGCGATGATCGGTGCTACAGGTTTTCGACGAGAATCACATGTTGATAAGAAAAAAGGACTGGCTACTCGCCGTCCGGTAGATATTTAAATATTCCAATGATAGTGGTCAAATATAACGTTACAACTACATTGACCTGATAAACTAATCTAAGATTACTGCTCGAAATATTTTTCGTAAAGACAGCAGCTTCTACTGCCCTGGCAATACTGTCGATTGCGTTTTGAATTCGTTAAATAATATCTGCTCTATATGCAAGTATTGTCTTCAATTCGATCCTATGGACAAAAATCTAACACAGCCAGCAGAGATCTTGGCGGTTACGGGAATATCCACCTATACTCATATTGTTGGTTTAAATAATGCATCACTTCATTGGTAAAGTGGTTTTGGCAGCGATCTTGTTGTATCCACATATTTCACCGTACTGCTAAAGGAACATCTTCTAATAAAGGGAAGTCATCTCAAGAATTTTAAGTAACGCTCGCCATTTAAATTAAAAACTAGTTTTTAATCATTGATGAAGAAGAGCACGACATGGATAAAAACGATAACTAGGAATTCCTATAGCTCAAGTTAGTTTTCTTACACTAACCTGTGAATCTGCAGTAATGTATCCCAAGACATATCTAACTCTGTATGATTTCTTTGCAGTCGTGTGGAAGTTCTTTTAAATTTTACAGATTTAGTTTGTTTCAAGCGTTAAGCCAAATTTTTAAATGTTCCCGTACCATACCTATTTTTCTCGTATCTTCGCTTGGAGAATAGATGCAGTTTTCACCATTTTTTTTCTCAAATTACATCCTCTTTCAAGTAAATTATCTGAAAATATAGCATCGCATTTAGGGATTTAGGAGCTTCAAGGTTTCCAGGGGCTGCCCACAAGGTGGAGTACTATGCTCACTCTTGATGGAAAACTTGCTTGGCGCTCTCGAAACAAGATGGGTGGACCTGCAAGCGTATGTCATCTTGGCAAGGACCAAGGGTAGCATATAATATCCTCCAAATGACGTTGGGCGATGTCCACAGTTGGTGTCAGAGAGAGATGCGGAGATCTGGACTATTGGAAGATCCTACTTGTCGTCTTTGTCTGAAACAGCAGAGCATATAATTTGTGTCTGCGCCACCGCGGTTCGAATCAGGTATCTGATGTTTGGCGGGGTCTCTATCTCGCCTCGGACCTGAAAAATCATTCACCGAATAAACTAATCGGCTTTGTAGAGAAGCTGAATTTGTTTGGTGAAATCTGAATACGTGTGTGCCACAATAGACTCTTGCGAGTCGTAGTGGAGGGGATTATAGACCCATTCACCACACATCTAACTTACACATAACCTAGGGATTCACAAGAAAAGTTAAAAACCAAACAAACGGTCCATTTATTATAAAAAAATTATGTTTCTGTATTATTATTTGGACCTACGCGCTCTAGCGGTGGTGTAGAAAATATGAAAATAATTTCCAGCAGTTTCTGATACATATTTTTTTTCTCTTAGATGTAGGATAAATATTTTCTGAAAAACTCAATCAGACACCCGGTACAAAGCTACTTTTCCCACTCACTTGAATTGCGGCCTACGCCTACACAAAGGTCCGTGCTGCGTGGGAAATAGTTATTTATGTATTAAAAGCGAAAAGTGAGGAATAATTCCACTTTTAGCTCGCAATACATATAACATTTTTCCTACAATCACTTGAGTATATGTTATAACTAATAAAATTGATAAATTCATACTTCTTATTTCAAGTACCTGTCAAATACTTTATAAAATTTTAAACGCATGGAGACTAGTCTCCATAATGTTCAAACATATAATTATTGTCAATACTGTCAATGTACTTCTTCTTATTCTACAATTAGAAAGGCCTCAGCTAGCAGGGCCATCCAGCCAGTATAGGCAAAATATTCAGAACGTGGCACAACAATAGAGTACACGCATATTTCATATTTTGCTTAGATAATAATTTGTAATAGTAAAGTTGATATGAAAAATAACTAATAATAGGCAATAAAACAGTTCCCATTGTAAATTACTTCCAAATTTTAAAATAAAATTCAAATTTCAATGCACTTTTCGACGACCACCCGAGGATTACCGAACGCTACCGATGATACGTGTGATGTCATACAATTTGTTTACTTTTGTTCCAATAGACGCTGATTAACACTCTGGAACAATTCAATACTTGTAATACCAAGTTTTTTTCGGCTTTATCCATTTTTAAAGTTTTCAGAAACAAATTAGGTCACAAAAACTCAGAGCGTGATACACGAATAAGAACGTGAACAAATCGAGTGACGTCAACGGATGGGGCAGCCATCTTTATGACGTAAAGCGCGTTTTGGCGGACTTTCAAATTTTATGATTTTTAAAGTCGTTTTAAAAGTAGAGTTTATATTTTTTGAAAAAATAGGCATGCAAGGTGTTAGGAGACCTGAAAAAGCGTCAATTCCCACCAATAGCAAAATTTATGCTTGTACCCTATTAAGCACAAAAACACAAAAAAGATTAATACGGTAACATCGCAATCACTAATTAATTATTTAAAATACTAAGAACTTAACAAAACAGCGATTTATTAGATTGTAAAAGATTTTCAGAAGACAAAAACACTCCCTAGCCAGGTTGCTCTATGATGTCACTGTCACTGCCACTGTCAATACAATTATGTTTGTAATATCGGTTGTTATGGGCAACGAGCGTTCTGCAATTTTTTACGCTCGGCGAGCGTAAAGTAACTCTCCTCAAGAAACGTCAACTTTTCGTTGTAAATGGCAAGCGAAAAAGCCTACTTTTCAATGTGCTTGTAGAAAAACAATATTTTTGCGTACAAACAACTATTGTTTTCTCTTTTGTTATTGTTTTTCCTTCCGGGTCTTAATTCTTATTTGCATAATTATCACAGATTGCTTTTTGCCCATTATTTCCCTAGCATTATACTGTTTACTACTTTGAAATGGAGCGGATTATTTAATACTACTTCATTATTCTACTAACAACAGCGGTATTCTTGTCTTTTTGATGGCGACGTTACACTAACATTTTCTTCATTAATTTTCTTGAGACGCCTTCCGACGAAATTCACGGATTAAGACGTAGTGCGAGAAATTCCAAACTGAACTTCAGTCTTATTAAGCATACTCCACATCGGAGAGAAAATAACGGGAACAATAAAATTTGTTAGTTGCCACTGTGGTTCATGCCTGTTTGCAGTTTGCAATTTTAGAATTAAGTTATCTCAAAAAACTAGTTTGCGTTGCACTGCTCTCTAAGTATTCTTCAAACTAGTTAAAGAACATAGGGTCCACTACACTGGTGCTACTAAGGCATTTAAGAGGGGCCTCCTCACAGGTATAAAAACCTCAAAACATAAACAAAAATCTAGTTATTTTTAAGTTCAAAATATTTACGATATATGTCGCTGGTGGTATTAAATCGGCTTTAAGAGGGGCCTCCTCACAGGTATAAAAACCTCAAAACATTAACAAAAATCTAGTTGTTTTTAAGTTCAAAATATTTACGATAGATGTCGCTAGTGGTATTAAATCGGCTTTAATTTAATACATATCTTAACGATTCAAGCAAAATAGCTCATCCCCAAGACAAAGGTCCAAGCTATTTTATGTTTACATTTCAACTCTCAATTTTACTGCATTCTTTAGATTTGTTGCATACAAAATGATCCAAATTTTGTTGCAAGTCAGGGGTGCCAACTGTTTTGAGCTGTCTAAATTGTGAGGCCCCTCTTAAGCAAAGATTACAGAATAAATATAAGATGTTTCACTCTAGGGCGGTTTGATTAAAGTTGCTGTCCGAAACGGACGCCGCACTCATATATTATGTTAACGATTCGCTTTTCTTGTCAATATGAGATCGGTAGATACCAGAACAGTTCGAAGAGCTTATTTTATTTTAAGCTATACAGGGGTAATTAATATACTTAAATTAATAGGATTCTTTATCACAAAGGTTTATTTTTAAATGTTAATTATTTCGAAAAATGTTCGGGATATGAATTTGAAAAGGTGAGTAAAAAATAGACTTGAGTTTTTAAAATGAATCAATCCACAGTTTTTATCCAGCATCTTGGTAATTTTGTGATACTTATTGATAATCTATCAGATATTTATCACAAATTAAATTAAATATACTCATTAGCCACCAGATTAATAGGGCCACTAAATCTTAAATTTTGATCTTTAAATAACGCGTATTTTTTGGATTGACAAGGTTAAAACAGTAAAAAGAGAAGCAGCTGCAGGAGACCTTTATTAAAAATTTTTATAAACGTTGTAAAATACTAAGTTTGGAGTTTGGTTTACATGTTAAATTTAATCTATTGTCTTTCAAATCTTTCAATATACATTTGAGAGTAAAATATATAAGGACTCTGGTATAGAGACTTGCATAATATTTGAGAGGATATTGATTACATGGATGATGAAAAGAAAATTTAGTAAATACGTTCAAAAAGAACTGACCAATAACCCTTTGGTTAGCTATATATTTTAATATATTTTCCATCGCAATAACGTTCTCAACAATGTCCCTTGATGGTACACATAAGCCACTAAATTCATACTTCTTTGTCATGTAAGCTTTTAGTTTACAGAAAAAAGTTTCTCTGTTTATTAAATTATCAGCCGAATGGGCTGTTAATTTTTTGTGTTTTCTTGCTTAATGTACTTGTTTATATAATATCCTTATTATAAAAATGAATCCGTAATTTTATATTAGCAAATATTACAAAATATTTAGTGTTTAAGCTTTGCTATTGAAGAAAGAAATGATAATATGATCTTTTGCTTATTTCAACAATTGATTGATACATTTAAAAAATCTATACAACATAAATATAAAACACGAGCAACCAATTATAAACACCGTTCTAAAATAACAACGCTCGACGGGCGACGTCCCGTATAATATGCCGAATTAAATGCAAGTAAGGACGTAGCGACGTACTGTACCATCCAAGTCACCAGACAGTCACCAGCGGCATCGGTGCTTTACGCGATACATTCGAACGAGTGAAACATCTTATATTTATTCTGTAATCTTTGATTTAAGTGAGACTAAAGGTACGTTCTCCTCCACATTCGCAGGTCGCTAACGACTGCGACCAAAGTAGCAACGATTATATTCGTCGACGAATTTTGCAAAGAGATGTTTTCCTCCGATCGGATCTTGTTAAATATTCGTCAACTAATTTCATTTTATAGCAGTCGTTTTTATATTATTAATTATTGTATTATTATATTTTCCTGCTATACCTATAATAATGAAATAAATATTTCCAAACAGAGAATGATTTTCATGCTTCTACATTATCAGGCTCAAAATGGAAATTTGCTTCTTCAATTAGCACTAGAATCTGAAAGAAGGTGGGAAAAGGTATTGCCAATGCTTGAAAATAGGCAGTATGAAAAATTTCACTCTATTTTGATTAATAAACATTTAGTTGATGAAAAATCAAAATTTAAAGAACTTATCCGAATACAACACAACCATTAAAACACTATCCCACCTGAAAAATCGTCACGAATCATTCGCTTGTCTGCTCCCAGAGAGGTCTGCCGACCGGCGACTGAGCGAATAGCGACTTAATTTGGGTAGCAGCTACTCAGTAGCGAGTGGGAAAACACTTCTGTTTAAATACCTGGATAGGTGCCTTGGCGAATAAGTTGTGTTTGGCGGGTACTAGCGACTGGCGAATGTGAAGGAAATCGTACCTTTAGGAAATATGTCTGACTGCACCGCGTCCGTAAGTCGAAGTGTAGGTTCTACTTAAGTCCTACTTATGTGAAAGTGTGGATATGTCTCGGAACAAATTATCAAAATATGGAGAGGTTAGTTTATAAGATCAAACAAAATGGCATTAATAATAAATTTAAAGCATTTTGATAACCTTTTCCGTCGACCGTGTATTAACATATGCTATTAACGTTCTCAAAATTAGACAAAATCATACATGACCCCAATAATGCATGATTTACCTACATTACTTAACGACTTTCTGCAGGCAACCCAACGCACATCTGTGTTGTAGGCAAACAAACATACAACGACGTCTTCAAAAAATTAATCCTAGTATAGAATACTTCTAGTTTTTGACTTAGCTATCGTTTTATTTTATCATTCTACAAAATTATAATAATTATATTAGTGTTAAGACATCCAAAAAAGAATTTAAGAAAAACGAAAACAGTGACATTTATACCAGCCACCATCTCTGTGACATTTCAATGTCATTATTTATTTTTGACAGTACTCACCTATAAAATTTAGAAAAACGAATACAATTGATACAGCCGACGGAAAAGCTTTGTAACTAACACGAGTATTAAAAGGGCAATTAACAATCTCGCTATATCGATTGCTAATGGCCCTGATTAATACACTTGTTGGAATTAATTGAATTTGGTGACATAATGTGCAAGAAATGTAAACTCTATGATGAAACAGCTACTCACATACCCTATTTCTGCGAGAGTCAACAAGGACTCAGACGGAAGTACTTTGGAGAGCTAGACAATAATATAACCATTGGAAGGAGCATAAATGGATGGAAAATCGCATAAACTAGATACACCTTAGCGACGCTATAGCATTTACTGCTCCGTTTATCAAGCGTTGCGCATTAGTTTGACAGTTGAGAGTATTATAGGCATTTAGTTACTCACCAATCGAAATTCAGAGCATGTGATGGATAGATATTTACGTTCACACATAAAGTACACAGTTAAAATTTAAAAATTTCACGTGAATAAAAGAAAATATGAGCTCAATGATTAGTATAAATAATCCAGAAGTAGATATAATTTTTCCTACGCTTTTTGACAGTCTTTTGAATGACGTAAGGTGCCCTTGACGACGGGTCTCTTGAGAGCTTCCGACGTTTTTCTATAGTCCAGTGTATCCTTCAAAGTTCTCAAAGCTCAGATATTTAGCAATAACCATTTTGATATCGCATAAAAAAGCCATGATCAAAATGGGTCCTGTGGGATGTAATTTCCAACTATTTTCAAAATGAAAAACCTTCTTATCGTCACTGTTATTTCACGTGCCATTCCATTTTTCGAGAAATAGTAGGAATAGTAACTATGTCTTCATGAACTTCAGCATGGAATATTTCACACCATAAGCATCATGGAGACTTCAATACAGCAGATTTTTCGTGAAAGTACGCCAAAAGAACGGTTTCTGGAATTATCTAGTCTCTTTAATGATCGAAGCTTTAAACAGACGTATAGCTCTTTTCAACAAATTATAACCTTTTCGAATTTCAGATTAAACTTGGATTAATTTTCCTTTTTGGTTCATCCCCATTCAAATTATTGGAAATATCTCGATTAATTATGATCAACATTACACCAGTGTAGATTATCACCCTCGATAAAACACCCCTTTGCCCTACTTTCTCACTTTTCCAAAACATAACTTATGTAATCCTGTCGAGGAAACTAGGTACGTGGTACGTGGTGATAACAATGTGGAACACAAGAGAAATGTTGCAAAGCATGATTTCGAAAAATTTAATGTTACTTCCAACCCTTTCACTGATTAGGCATTCAAGAAATACCGTAATGCACGAAATTCTAAGCGAAAGAACTTTCAAGGTAATATAGAAAAATGTAAAAATAGTTCAATAGCATTAACCAAAAGTGAAATTTCCAAAATTACATCACTATGGGTTGGAAATAGTCCCATAGATCTTTTGAAAAGATTTTCTCATATTATTTGCAAAATGATTTAACTGGTCGCATTGAATATAATACAGTTTTTTCCAAAACATGTCAGGGTGGCTAAAACAAGTGCTGCGATATTAAATGCCCAATCAAAAACTAAGAAAACCCTAGAATATGCCCAGTAACATTGTTTCATAAAATAGTATCATAGACCAAATCATTACAACTGATAACTCGCCAACCGTTTTGGAAAAATATTTCCCTAATCAGACTATACACGTTATCAAAAAAGATAACGAACAATACACTGGAAATGGGAAAGAAACCATGGAAGAGCTACTCAAGGTACACTTCCTTGGATCAATACCTACCATGCCACCGCAGAACTCCAGCGACAGAACTGGATCGACCACGATGGGCATCCAGGATAGACTAGCGAACAGCGAAGGCAGTGGTAGATGCGGAAAAAACAAAATGGGCTATTAACAGCTTAAAACCATATAAATCACCGGGACCAGACGGGATTTATCCTATCCTACTCCAAAAAGGAGGCAACACACTGCACTACAGGGTAAGTGAATTGCTCAGAGCTAGCCTAGCTCTAGGGCATATTCCAAGAACCTGGCAACGCATCAGAGCTACATTTATACCAAAACCTGGAAAATCCGCTCTGAGACCAATCAGTCTAATGTCACTTTTGCTGAAGACTCATGAGAAACTTCTCGACAGACGTATCCGAGACGGTATACTGGCTACAAGACTAATACACCGAGATCAATATGCATACAGAGAGGGAAAATCAACCGAAACAGCATTACATCAACTCATAAAAATGGGCTGAATACGTGCTGGAAAACAAAAAGGTATTGCTCGCAGCCTTTCTTGATATAGAAGGAGCTTTTGACAACACCTCCTATGAATCTATAGCTAAGGCGACGAGGAATTCTGGGATCGATGCCACGAGCTGCAGGTGGATAGACTGCATGCTCAGAAGCAGGCTCATATAATCAACTCTGATGGGGGAGACAATGGCCGTACGTGCAGCCAGGGGTTGTCCGCAGGGGGGAGTACTACTATCATCACTGCTGTGGAACCTGGTCATGGACGGGCTTATCAGAATCCTACACAGAGAAGGATTTAACACCATAGAATATGCAGACGACCTGGTAATTCTATCCCAAGGTGAATACAACAGTACAACCAGATACAGACTCCAGATGGCTTTAAATGTAGTAACAGGCTGGACTGTGAAAGAACGGCTACATACAAGTCCTTCAAAAACACAGATAATTGCGTTCACCAGAAGAAGGAAAAGGGAAGGACTTGGCCCTCTGACGCTTCAAGGTGAACCAATACGATTATGGGATGAAGTAAAATATCTTGGGCTCATCCTAGACCCAGGCTTAACTTGGAACGGACACCTTCAGCACGTGATCAAGAAAGCAGAAGTGACCTTCATGGTTGCCAGACGCACTTACGGCACTAAATGGGGACTTAGAGCCAGCTTGGTACACTGGCTGTACAAAATGGTTGTCGTTCCCAGGATCACATATGCATCCCTGGTATGGTGGCCAAAGATCAGACAATCCTCTGCCATGCTAAAACTAAGCAAGGTCCAAAGACTTGCCTGCATCGGCATTACAGGGGCAATAAGGACTACTTCTACAGCGGCGCATGAGACAATGCTAGACCTTCCTCCGCTACATTGTGTCATAATGTGCGAAGCAAGAACAGCACTAACCCGACTGGAAAAAGTATCAGACCATGACGTGGCACATGGTAGAGGACACACAGACATATGGCATGTGGATGATGACATTTTCAAAATGCCAACAGACCACATGATCACCAGATATAATTTTCGCAAGAACTTCGAGATTGTCATCAAAGATCGAAAGGAACTTGAAGAAGAGAACGCACCACCACTTAGTAGAGCGAATGAACCGATCTGGTATACAGACGGATCAAAAAATGAACTCGTCACTGGAGCGGGCATATACAGCAAGACGAGCAAATATGAAGAAATCGTCCCACTAGGAAAATACGCCTCTGTATTCCAAGCAGAGGTCTATGCAATACTTGCATGTGCAAGGGCAAATAATATGAGAGCCTACAACAACAGGCAGATCAGGATCTACAGTGACAGTCAAGCTGCCCTTAAAGCACTTCAGAGCTATAGGGTGACATCTCGGCTAGTATGGGAATGCGGCGAAGAACTTAGAAGACTGGCGACTCGGAACAGTGTTACACTGGAGTGGGTCCCAGGTCATGAAGGAATCGCAGGCAATGAAAAAGCTGAAGAACTCTCAAGAGTAGGATCGTCAACTCTGATGAACGAACCCGAACCTGCTGTGGGCATCCCCAGATGCTTAACAAGGTCATGGTTAAAAGGGTGGGTGAAAGAACAACACAATAAACACTGGAAGAATACGACCAGGCAAATACATGGGAAGAAATTCATAAAAAAACCATCAGAAAAAGTAGTGGAAGAACTGCTCTCAATGAGCAGGAACAAACTACGCACCATAACGGGGCTACTTACGGAACACTTTTCCACAAAGGAGCACCTAAACAAAATAGGCCTATATAACGGAGACCTTACATGCAGAAGATGCAAAAAGGATACCGAAACAGCTTTTTATGATTGTTCCCAGACTATGATACTTATCCCTTTCACTCTTTTAACCCTACTCTCCTGTATCCATTACAACTACACCAGCCGCCCCTTCCGAGTAGTATTCTCGTATTTTATTCAAATACTGGAAATAAACACATGATTACCTCACCCTCTGTACGTGACCATTTCTTGTACAAACATTTCAGTCCAAACTAAATTGTTTGAATTCACAGTACGAACGTGGTTGAATTCAACATCGACAAGAATCCTTCACGTGTGAAATATTCATGTAAATGTTATACGGACACACCGCTTGTTGATATAATAGGAGCCATCTCAACATGGATAATTATTTCACAGAAACGTGATCAAAATCGACCTATTGTGCTGCTTGAAAGTTCATTGCAGAAACTTGGAACATACACTGATTGTTTGTTTGGATGAAATATATTCACAAGATAATCTTCATATAGTGTTTCAATTTTAAAGATCACAATGGGACAAAATGAAAACCCTTTCTATAGCAGGTCCCACTTGCTCACACCAGCTATTTGTATAGTTCAGACCCTTTTGTACGATGCCACAAAAGGTGTTTGATAATTTTTCCCTGGCTGTTATGAACATATCCTTGGCAAGATATTACGAGGTCATCAGTTAAACCACACAATTTCGTCAGCCGTCAGGCTCCACACTAGTGGAGATACTACTGCTGTTTGTGGACATCCTTTCGTTGTACAGATAGAAAAAATATTTTTCTCGTCCTTGTCTCTGCTACTTTAGTAGAGCAGTTCCGAATCGGACATCCATTTCGATGTTGTACTATTCACACCTCTTTTATTTAATGCTCTTTTGACAACTTCATGATTAGTATTGTCGAAAGCTCCTTCTACATCCAAAAATGCACTCTCCGTAAATCTATCTGCCCGGTAAGCATGCTGATACGGGTAGAGAGAAAGTATAACTAGAATCTCCGTTCTAATATAATTTTTTATCGTTTTGAGCACAAACGATGCTAGACTAATTGGTCTGAAGGACTTTGGATTTGTTGTGCTCCTTTTTCTAGCTTTCGGAATAAAAGTTCCTATTGCCCCACTCCATGGTTCTGGTATACAACCCAGTTCTAAGCTGAGCTAAGCCAAATGTTGTAGAATGTCGTCTTCACCTTGCTGGAGCAATGATGATAAAATTGCAGATGGTGCTTTGGAAGGTGCACTGATAAATCTAGGACTGATAAAGCAAGTGGAACTAGAATCTATATGTATTCTATGCTATCGTCACATGTATGCAAATGAACATTGAAAGGGAGTAAAGACGCCAATAGATCCTTATACTCTAAAATAGTCAAGCAGTAATGAAATCCTTAAGATGTCCCCAGATCAAATTCAGACTGGCCTAGGACTGCTTTCAAAAAATCTTTAATATAGTGACAGTTAAGAGGGTTGAGAGTATTATAGGTATTTAGTTACTCACCAATCGAAATTCAGAGCATGTGATACAAAGTACACAGTTAAAATTTGAAAATTTCACGTGAATGAAAGAAAATATGAGCTCAATGATTAGTATAAATAATCCAGAAGTAGATATAATTTTTTTTACGCTTTTTGACAGTATTTTGAATAACGTAAGCTGCCCTTGACGACGGGTCTCTTGAGAGCTTCCGACGTTTTTCTATAGTCCAGTGTATCCTTCAAAGTTCTCAAAGCTCAGATATTTAGCAATAACCATTTTGATATCGCATAAAAAAGCCATGATCAAAATGGGTCCTGTGGGATGTAATTTCCAACTATTTTCAAAATGAAAAACCTTCTTATCGTCACTGTTCATTCACGTGCCATTCCATTTTTCGAGAAATAGTAGGAATAGTAACTATGTCTTCATGAACTTCAGCATGGAATATTTCACACCATAAGCATCATGGAGACTTCAATACAGCAGATTTTTCGTGAAAGTACGCCAAAAGAACGGTTTCTGGAATTATCTAGTCTCTTTAATTATCGAAGCTTTAAACAGACGTATAGCTCTTTTCAACAAATTATAACCTTTTCGAATTTCAGATTAAACTTGG
>CAJUYH010003887.1:0-29824 GCA_910591685.1 Galerucella tenella | reverse complement strand
AAAAAATATAAAAACAATATTGTGGTTTGATTCCCAAAAAAATAAGAGAAAAAATAATAAGTAATGCCACAAGGAACGTACAGAAGATATCTGTTTTTTTTTTGTCATTTGGAGTCTACTCCCGCACCCATTGCAGTCTTCCTGACTGACTACTGACTACTAGGGGTCACAACAATGCCAACTCAATAAAACCCTACTTGAATATTGACGAAGAACATAATAATCAAATTATTAACAGCATGCGTAGTGGAAATATACATCTTCATCAGTTATAGAAACACGTCTGGATCTTCATTTAACTTTTGTAATTGTTCCTTTGTCAATTGCACCTATAAATAAATTGTTTTAACTCTGTATTTTTTCTATAATTAGCAAAAAAATTTTTATCCGAATAACCCTCGGACATTGATAAATGCTCGAAAATTTTATGACAACTTTCTCAAGCTTGTTGCTTGTGGCAACAGACCTTCGCCCCCTTCGTCTACGGCGTCGATCTATTTCCAGCAACAAGCTTTCGAAATCTGTCATAAAATTTTTTCGAACAATAATTATCAATGTTCTTGGGTTATTACTACTGATAACAATTAACCATAGTTGCGAAGATGTGATTCCTGCTTGTGTGATTCCCATGGTGTTTTTTTCATAAGTTTACCTAGATCTGATCTGACTATTCTGCTATTCAGCAGACTTGTTATTTATATGGTTAATTTTTCGCCGACCTTGCCGGAATATCAATCATAGAACACCAAATTAGTCCAAGCGCCCCAGCCAAAAAGTGGGTTCTGAAAAAAATGTACGGGAACAGATATTTGTTTTCTTGAATATGTTCAGTGGTGTCCCCTGAATGTAAATCCAAGTTGGCGTCATGGGGGGGCTTCACTTCAGCCGTCATCTTGAAAAACACGTTTTATTAAATATCTCGCGAACTGCGCATCGTACGACAAAAATTGTGGAAATTATTATTGTAGATAATAATATTTGCCATATTTTTCAATCGAAACTTTTTTTTGTATAACGCATAGGTTTTTAATTATAGCGCTCCAAACTTTTTTCAATATGGTTTTTGCTTGATATTTGGTTAATGGTCAATGATAAATTGAAAATGGTGGTAACTGAATTGTAGAGCATGAAATTTTCTATCAATTTCACCAGAAACTTTTTCCCGTAGCATTTATAGTTTAGGAGCTATTACGCTGTAAATGAGGTTATAATGCTGTATATGTGTATATTCATCATGCGCTAGGGTTGTTCCCTCGCCTGTTTGTGACTTAGCGTTAAAAGTACTGGTCACAGGGCTGCAAGGCTGGGCTGAGCTTTCTTCCCAATATACAGGGTGTCCCAAATAAGAGTGACTGATTTTAATCATAAATGCCCAGCTTATTAATTGCTCCAAAGAGATGGGGTTTTCACTAGTTTCACTAGTTTATCGAAGAGATTTTTTTAGGCTTGGCTGGCATTTCATCCCATCAACGCAGGGTGTTTTACTAATGTTGGTCAAGTTGAAAGGAGAAAATATGTATTATTTTAAATGGAACACCCTATAATTTTTGATCTCATTCTCCTTTCCAAAAATGTATAGTTTTTTATCTTTTGTTTCATTAACCACAAAGATATTCGAGGTTTCATGTAGTAGTACATTTTTAATTAGTAATTTCATATGAACGTATTTTGATGCCTTAAATCAACTCATGCTGTGACCGTTTGACGCATAACAACAAAATCAGTAATTTTGACCACCACATTATTCGTTAATAGCACGAGATTCATTAAAAACGCTTTTTAATGATAAGTGGATTGGTCGAGCTGGACCGATTGAATGGGCACCGCGGTCTCCTGAATTAACTGTCCCAGATTTTTTTCTCTGGAGATATGTGAAGGATAGGTGCTACAATCCCAAGCCTAACAATTTAGCAGAACTAAAAAATAATATCAGGAACATTATTGAAAACATTCCGAAAGAAATGTTGGAAAATTCATTTGAAAATTTAAAATTTCATTTACAGTTATGCATAAACGAAGAGGGTAGGCATATGCAGCATTTATTGTAACTTTTTTGTTCTTCCTTCTTCATATGTATTGAATAATGTTATCATGTCAGATTTGTTGGCAATTACTCACATAATTAAAAATGTACTACTACATGAAACCTCGAATATCTTTGTTATTGATGAAACAAAAGATAGAAAACTGTACATTTTTGGAAAGGGGAATGATTGCACTTTCGAATGAGATCAAAAATTATAGGGTGTTCCATTTAAAATAATAAATATTTCCCCTTTAAATTTGACCAACATTAGTAAAACACCCTGTGTTGATGGGATGAAATTCCAGCCAAGCCTAAAAAAATCTCTTTGATAAACTAGTGAAACTAGTGAAGACCTTATATCTTTGGAGCAATTAATAAGCTGGGCATTTATGTTTGAAATCAGTCACTCTTGTTTGGGACACCCTGTATTATGTTGCGTCTAGTTTTCTCTCGTTACTTATTTGATTTATAAGCACATGTGAATATTTTTTTGAGAAAGGGGAAAAACCAAGGACCAAAACGGGTTTCGAACTTAGGATCTCTTGGTTGTTAGCTCAGTATACTACATACTTCTTTTTCTTTTAGTGATTTCGACAACAATTTTAGACAGAGAAAATAAAGTGCAGACGAATATATACACAGTATTTTACAAAATTTGCAACAATTGAAACGGGTTTGTGATTTTTCGAAAAACTCAGATTCACGTTAAATTTAGAAAAATAAAAAATTCAAATTGAATACCAACCTTCATATTCTTCTATTTAAAAAGAAATTATTTTAATATCACAATAATTATAATATACAATATAAAATAATACTCAACATTATAAAATAGCATAAACCAAGCATAACGTCAATTAATAATAATATTAGGAATAACAATAACAATTCTTACGATGTAGGTAGCGTGATGTACTATTGTTTTTTGCTACATTGACAATCTTTTATATGATGATACCGTTTCAAGCAACAATAAAGATCAATGAATTATAAGATGCTCTCCACATTATTTATAATTTCAATGAAATGGTTTTCGTATACAACGAGCAATATTGCCACTGGTACGAGGAGCAAGTTTTACCAAGCTGCAGCTCCTAAACTATAAATGCTACAGGAAAATTTTCCAATGAAATTTATGGAAAATTTCATGCTCTACAATTCAGTTACCACCATTTTCAATTTATCATTGACCATTAACTAAATATTTAGCAAAAACCATATTGAAAAAAGTTTGGAGCGATATAATTAAAAACCTATGCTTTATAAAAAAAAAGTTTCGATTAAAAAAGATGGCAAATATTATTATCTACAATAATGATTTCAACAATTTTTGTCGTACGATGCACAGTTCACGAGATATTCAATGAAAGGTGTTTTTCAAGATGGCGGTTGAAGTGAAGCCCCCCCCCATGACGCCATCTTAGATTCACATTCAAAGGACACCCCTGAACATATTCAGAAGAAAAAAATACCTGCTTCCGTACATTTTTTACAAACAATACCTGGCTCTTGGCCTAAATATAGGGCGGAAGTATTGCTTAGCAGCCCAAGAGGGAAAATTTTTTAATGTCATGATTTTTGAAGATTATCACCATCTGTCACTTGATGACTTTGACTTTTTTATATTTTCCCATTTTCCATAGAAGAATGTCGGCCACTTTATTAGCGAATACCGGAAGCTCTTAAGCGACAGTTACGTAGTGGAGAGCGTCAACAATGAAAAGGGAGTCAGAACATTTTATACTAATTGAGAAAAACGAGAAAGCATTTATCCAAATTTTGTGAATAAGGTTCATAATTGTAATAATAATAATTGTTCTATTAATATTCATGTAAATAAATAAGATACACGTTTTATATGGCTTGAATTATTACCAACTAAGGGTCGTGAGTTGACTTATAACCCCTCGTCAAGGATAATCGTTACTTTTTAAGTAATTGTTACTTTCATCCTTCGAAAAAGTGTCAAAATGCGTTGTTTACAATAAAGAAAGGAGAAAAATGCCATTTTTCAAACAAACCGCGTTTTTCAGCGCACCCAACAAATTCTGGTTATATTATGAAAACAACAGAATAGAGTAGACTCCGTTCCACATAAGAAGAAGCCACATGAAGTTTGCCAACTTTCTTGCGCATAAATCAAAATCGATCTTGTTTATCTATGTCGCCTCGTAAGGACCGGTTCATGCAATTGGCGTTACAAACGAAGATCGCCAATCGATAATTGAAAGTATAAACATTCGGTATTCTCATATACCAGTGTCTATTGTATTTGGAAACATATCGAAAAGCTTTATAGAATTTCCAAATATGCTTCATTTACACTATACATGATAAATACATTTTTAATATTCTAATTTTGTGTTAACCCACAAAATGTGAAAACGTTACGCTACTGATTTGAAGTCGATTGTCAATTTTACAATAGAGGAGTTCAGTCTAAGGTCAGTGTGGCCAACAAAAAGTGGTTTTTTCTGACAAGAATGACAGTTAAGGTTTACCCCTCCAAAACATAAGATTTTTGCATGTTTTTTATCATTGCGAACATCTATATTGCTTTATTAAAATAATGAATACACCCCCGAAGCGTATATTTTGAAATTTAAAATGACTTTTTAGCTGAATACTCAACATATCGGTGTCCAATAACTCTAGGAACTTCTGGTAAGTCACCATTTCATTTCTGTTATTCAGTCACTAATTATGTCAAATGTCAGTTATATTTATTTTTGTTGATATTCGTTAAATTCTGTATGTTCATTTTCAATTAGATTTTTGTAGCATTTCTAGTTAGGTATATCTCTATTCTTCTAATTACTTTTACCACTGACATCTGACATAACTAGTGACAGATACCAGAAAAGAAATGGTGACATGCCAAGAGTTCCTAGGATTATTGGCCACCGATATGTTAAGTATTCAGCTAAAAAGTCATTTTAAATTTCAAGATATACGCTTCGGGGGTGTATTCATTATTTTAATAGATCATTATAGATGTTCGCAATGATAAAAGACATGCAAAAATCTCATGTTTTAAAGGGTGGACCTTAACTGTCATTCCTGTCAGAAAAACCTTTTTTTTTTGCCACACTGACCTTAGACTGAACTCCTCTATTAAGCGCTGGTTTTGACAACAACTTCGCGCATACGACTGCAACTTCAAATGGGCTCTTCTTACGTGAAACGGAGTCTACATAGTAAGATGATACTGTAGAATGACTCTCGATTTTTTTTTCCACTGATAGAGAAAGTACAACTTCTAATTCGCGAATAGCAAGCTTAGCTGATTTGAAAAGAATAATTCCAAAAATACGTGGGGTAAATTACATCAGTCGTTCTGAACTCTTCATCGATAGCTATTAGTAAGAATCCGTTTATTAAGAAACTATGGGAAGCACTTCTTATATTTTCCAAATAGCTTTATACTCTATAAATTATATTGTCATCATGACATTTCCTAGTATATCACCACAAAACAGTCTAACCTATAGAAGTGAAAGTCCAATAGGATTACCTAGAATGAAAAAATGAGGTTTCAAACCCATCCACCTGAAGCGCTAGTTGCAATGGAGTTGTCGAAATAGGCAAGACAGCTGAGGCCGAAAAACAGACTAAGGGAAGAAGAATTCCAGTGATCGCAGTGGATGGGTTCAGAACTATTACATAACGCTTTTTTTTTAATGGAAGTTTGTTTTTGAATGACTAATGCCCGATTTCACTAACCATTTCCTAAAGTTAGGTAATACCTAAAACGAATTGAGGAATTCCTAAATGCAATTTACATTTTACCACGCGCTAAGTAATGCCTAAGAGTGATAATATTACGTATTTCCTATTTTTTGATCAATCCTGAGAGGATTGTAGGAACAGCTTTGCGAGTGAGGCCCCTTTTTGTCCCAATAACAATATATTGTGGTTCAAAATATCTGTTGCAAACTTTGTAGGATTCATAAATCTGTTTAGCGCTTACTTCCTTTAGTTTTGGATTGCGAATAAAGGCAACCCATTCATTCAACAACAAAGGGTCATGTTTGGGAAACCTATGTCGTTTTGATGCAATGTCTGTACACCCAGGAACGCAACACTTCACACCAACCATTATAAATATTATTAATTATCACACTTGATAAGACTTACAGTACCTAATTAAAACACAAATAACAGCAGCAAATGGCAAAAGGAAACAATCTATACAAGACAATGGTGACAACAACTATATGACAGTTATGATGAATTTTAAAATATTTTCTTCTTTTCGTGCTAAAGGCCATAGCTGCCAGGCCTGTTTCGACAACCCAATTGCAACTAGCGGTTCAGGTGGATGGGTTTGAAACCTCATTTTTGTATTCAAGGTCATCCTATAAACTTTCACTTCTATAGGTTAGACTGTTTTGTGGTATATCACCGATACTGTGACCTGAATCGATCGGCGAAATCAACTCCGAAATATTTTAGATGGCGTTAGAACAAATAATTTAAAGTTGAATGTTGTGTACCTTTCAACACAAATATAATTGTATCTTTGTATTTCTTATTTCTCTGAGGTATAATAGTATATCATTCAACACGCGTATAATGATGGCTATTATTCATGAAGGTACGTTTATTTTGCGTGCCGCAGGAATCTGTGAATATGAGTAACGTTTGGTTTTATTGAGAAGTGAGGTTGAGGTTTTTACTGGAGCAAAAACAACTCATACATTTTCTACAAAAATGGTCCTCATGATTTTCTTCGCAACATTAATATTTTCTGCAAAAAAATCGGGTTGAGTTACCGGAAATTTTGAGACTTGTGAAATAATCAAGTTTTGTACAAAATTTGAACTGGGGGGTGTTGGAAATCCATTATTTTCAATGTTTTGGATTGTGGAAACTAATTGTAGATGGAGTCACCTCATTTTACAGATTGGGAAAATCCTCGGTGCCATAAATGAGAAACCCTATAACCAGATACTTTTGATGGATATTTATGTTTCCGAGGGTCTTGTTTTCCTCTCAGATGAGGCATCAAGATATACTTATTAGGAAACGGGCTATAAGATTAATTCTAGCGAGATGGATCTCACCAGTGGACCTGAATCTAGCAACTATCAGCTTTGCACATGTGGCAAAATACTGAAGTTCATTAGGCTTTTGGTAAGGAAAATTGAAAATGCCGCAAGAGTGAAGAATACTTACCCATAATACTCAGCAACAATTTCTTGCAGATACTCCGCAAATTTTTGCGAATTTTTTTGCAACCAGACTGATTGAGGTTTTTGGAATAAAGAGCTATAAACGTTCTCCATGTTTCATTTATTATAAAAAAATATATATTTTTCAATTTATTTATCTATTTAGCAACGGGAGAACCCAATATAATGATACAAGAATAATACATTATAGACTTAAATATTACATAGAGGGTTTTTAACAAAAGTACAAGAGATTTGCGGGTTAATTGTCCGTGAATTGATGAAAAATAGTATATTATTAAACGAGCAATTTATGATAGCCATAATTCACGAAGGGTGACGTTTGCGTCACGAGCCGCAGGCGAGGGGCGCAAGTCACCCAAGTGAATTATGGCCATAAATTTCGAGTAGAATACTATACTTTGTCCACGACACTTAATTTATTTATTAATAAATAAAAGTCTACTTCAAATAATTTGACAAATATAGAGATGGGCGATACTGTAGAAAGTATCAATACAACGTACCGTTATAAATATATTGTTTTGAAATACTTAATATTAGAAAATATCGTTATGAAAAGTATCAATACTGAAAATTACAATATTTTATAGATACTATATATTATGTCAGAAACAAATTTCCTGAACAAAATACACAGATTTAATAGTTTATTTCATATTGTACCCCCATCTCTAGTCGGGAATTATGAACCATAATACACTACAGTGTATTATGAACCATAATTCACGACAGTTGATATATGGGTACCATATACCTTTAGTTAGGAGGTAAAATATTGACTTATTATTAGGTGGTCGTGGACAAAGTATATAAAAATACAGTTTCCTTTAATTCTACCTCTTGTGATAACATATTATCGCTGTCTTTATAATTCGAACACTGGCGTGACTCACACGAACCACAAATAGATGAGCAGACGATACGAGCGCCACGTAGAGCACACGCGCGGCGAACGACGGAGGAACGAAAGTAATAAATTATAGCATATACATTTAGATATACTGGTTTTTCACCGGGGTATCAAAGGTATGACTTATATACATCGATGGAAAGGTGGGAATTCCCCCATTACACTAGTTAAGGTGATAAAATGTTCGAAATAAAGAGCAGGGAGAAAAAAACCACCAAAAAGTGCGTTTTTTCCTTGTGCCCGCGTTTTCTAGTTTTATTGAAAAATGGACGACTTTGTCAAAAAAAAGTAATTGCACAATCGGAAGGTAGACATTCTTAGCTTTCAAATAATGTATTATAGAGATCAATCGGATCATGTATAAATTTTTAATGGATGGTTGTTCACAAAATTTCCCCGCGATCCAAAAACAGCAAAAATTTGAGATTCAATAAACAACGATTAAATGAAAATTAAAAAAAATAAGGGTATACAAATTTCAGGGATGGCAAAGGACCTTATGAGGACCCAAAATCAAGAAAATGTTGAGTAAATTAGTGCAATACAAAAAAAATAGGAACAAATTCCTGGCGAGGTCAAAATTGCCCGGGAGCAGAAAGTTTGACCCGTGTTCCGATATGGCCAAAAGAGTCAAGCGTGACTCAATTCACAGGGTATGATAGCAGCAGAATTCCTCTTTCACATGAATTTTGAATCATGAGAAAATATGAATTTTTCACAAAGATATTGAATGATTTGTCCCCCGCTGATGTGTAAATACACGGACTGTGCTCTCCGGCATACAGCACAGAAGCTCATTATTCGAGGTGCGCTTGGTGCCGTTTTTCTCGAAACCGGTCAAATTTTCGAGAAAATCATAAGGACCATTTTTGTAGAAAACTAACTGAACTTCAATCTCTAACTGCCATATTTTAGGAGATATTGACTGAAAACCTATTTTTCTGGTGTTTTGGGGCCATTTTCTCCGCCCTCGCACGCGTTTTCATGCAGAACTTTGTCTCATGTTTAATGAGGTACCAAATGCAACTTCCAACCGGAAGATGAAAATAGGGCGTGATTAATGTTAACTTTTTTCCTTTATTGACTGGAATATTAATCTTGGCATCGTCACCTTCATATGAAAAAGTGCTGTCAAATTTCACTCTACCCAACGGCCGTGTGTATATTCGAGTTGATTTTAGATGAATTGTTAACCCAAATATTTTAAAAAATGTAAGATTATCCATGTCATCATGATGATTTGACCTATTATATATTTGCCTTGGAAATCTCACATCTACTAGCTCCAAAATATTCAGGTCGTCCTCAAAAGCTTCCATTTTGAATGAAAAGACAACCAAAATGTACCCATACTCGAGTCACTCAAAATGTTTCAATCTTTGAGGTTATGTTCAACGTGTTAGGGCTGTTCTTACATCGGTTAACCATACAGTTAACTCTACCTGCGAAAACTTTTTATTTTATAAGATCATGTCATCTTGAAGTCAGCTGTCAATTGATGGTGATAAAGTTTATCAGTTCTCAGACATTATTTTTTATTGTGATTGGATAAGTAGGATAAGTCAGTATTAAATATTATCTACCAATTATTGTTTTATGAATGATTTCCACGTTTCGAACTTTAGGTGAGGGCTAGAACGCCGAAATCGACCACCTAGACTTAGGGACTCCCTAGTGCAATTAGGGATCACTTCACTAATCGAGCAAACGAAAACAGATCCCTTTCCTGAATTCAGAGTATCTTTAATGTTAGAGCTTACCCAAAGTGGTTGGTGCTACTTAATTAGGTATTTTCCATATATTTCAAATCAAATAAAATATTATTTAATATCATATGGATGAACCCTTAGATAAGTTTTACAATCGTAAAAAATCGATTAACCCACCCATCGCCAAATATTTCAGGTAAAAAAAAAGCAGGTAAACGGTGAAATTCAAACGGAACTCGAAACGACCGCTCATTGGTCGTGACGTCACTTCGCATATAAATACGTCTCAGTTCGTTGGCGTCATATCGCGCGATTTTTCGTTGTTGGTTGTTGTTTCAGCTTTGTGTAGGAGTGAAATTGAGACGAAATCTTAATAATTTGTTTTATTTTGCTTAGTAAAATAGTTTTTTTGATTAGTATTAATTGGTTATGATGACCGCCGAAGGCTTTGTTAAAGCTTCCACGAACAATTTACCTTGTGGTTATGTTTATGGTAATGGATTACATAAAAAGGGACGAATGTTTCAATTCAGCTGAAATTAGAGGTGCAAAAGCAGCAATGTAAGTATTTAATGTAAAGAATAATTATTGTCTTTTTATTATACATGTAAACGTCCCTGATAAATAAAAACAAAGCTGTTTAAAAAAACGTTTGAGGAATTGTTAAATAAACTAAATATTATAATACTTACACTTGCCTCATATTAGGTTGAAATCTACCTCACAACCTTTAGCATTGACAATGAACATTTGGTTTGTCAGATTCCAAGAATAAAGATGTTACTTAGTCAATACTAACAAAAATATATGGATATTTTGTTCACTTATAATATCAATATTGTTGGTAAATTGTTAAGTATGTTTTTTCAAGTTGTATAATTGAATACATGTTTTAATAACTTTTAAGAATCTTCTAGAAAATTTCTGAACAATAATGCCAAATTATCAAAATTTCAAATTGAAGTAGGCATCGATATTAATTTCAAATGATACTTGGACAAAATGTCTATTATTGGTATATCAAATTTTAATCGATGTAGATATCTGGTTGACACACAAAAATATGTGGAACAGCATCCCGTTTCAGTATCATTTTTCCACCTATTAATTTAAAACGTACATTATTTTCCATGTCTTCTTCCAGCTAAATGAATATTTTATTAATGATAACATAACCTAACGTAATTTACCTATAACTTACTTTAAAGTGGTCTTCACAACAAAAAAATTCACTCTTGGATTTGGGCATATCACGTCTTGCTGCTTTAAACCATCGTTTTTTACGCTCATACTCTTGAGGCACACGAATAAATGTTTTGTTTGGTGTACTTTTAGAAGTGCTTGTACAACGGGGCACAAAACACCACTTATTCTGAGACCCGTACATAGCCATTCACTTATGTTTTTATTCAAAAACTGAAAATTTCAGTCAATAAATTATTGTTACGCACTTTTTCGTTTGTAACCACGTAAATAAAATTACAACACGCACGAATCAGGTATAACACAATACTGCTGCCAGCTGCGCTGCACTGTTCATATGCGCTGTGACGTCAGACCGCCATAACCTTGGGAAATCCCGTTTTGGCGCGAATTTCTAGCGTTTGAATTTCAAATGGCTTTTTTTGTTGAAAATTATTTTTTTTTAAATTTTTTTGAAGAAACTATAAGATTTATAGGTACATTAACTACCATTTTTTCTATTTTCTAAAAAACATGAAAATACCCAATTATAGTTATAGTCCGGGGAAGCAAGGATATACAATGGAAAAAATCTCCACCAAAGATTTTACTTTTCTAAACGAAATTATTGGTAGTATAGACCAGGGATGTTGCGAACATTCGCATCCGCATCCGCAAATGCGGAGCTTCCGCATAGATTTGGACATCTGCATCTGCATCCACATCCGCATTAATCAGTGCGGATGTTCATGCGGATGCGAATATTTTTATACATATTTTTTACACCGCTGACTGAAGAAAAGATTAAAGATTACATTTTAAAGATGATAAATACTGAGAATGACGTTTTTGAATTTCTTAATTAGGTAATACCAATACCGAAAGAGCTAAGAGAATAAAAATGTCTGATTGCACGGAAAATGATATGGAACAACTAGGAACAGGGACATCAGGTTTCAACAGAAATTCATGTTTACAAAACGACCTTGCTATGATATTAGATTCGTCGAGTGAAGACGAGAGTACAGAAATGCCAGATAAAATTAGCATTGAAGCTGTACCTACTCAAAAAGGAGTTACTCGCTTACCGCACTGGAAAAAGAATTAATGTGGATGAAAATCCTCTAAATTGGTGGAGTGTTCATAGAGAGGAATTTGAGGTATTATCGCCGATAGTTCGAAGATTTTTATCCTCTCCACCGGGCAGTGTTCGTAGCGAACAATTATTTAGTAGCGCGAGTTTAATTTATGAACCTCTGCGTAATCGCCTTGAACCAGAAAAGGCGGTAATACTCCTGTTCATTAAGTATAATGCTCTTTTTTTTAATTTTAATTACTAATATACCAATAGGTGTTTAATATATACTAATGTTTGATTTAATTACAGAAAAATATTAATAATTAAGTTATCATTGATTTAATTCTTCATTAATAGACTTTATTTACATAATAATAGCTGAAATGATGATGGTTTACATAATATCTTAAACATCCGTATCCGCATCCGCATCCGCGGATGTGAGCCCTCAAAACTCCGCATCCGCATTCGCATCCGCGGATGTGAAAAAATCAGCATTCGCAACATCCCTGGTATAGACTACTTTCCTAGATTTGTGAGAAGATTTTGCTTGAGCTTGCCATGCACCTTGCAAGCATAGCTTGGAGCACGTGAAATGCAACAGTTTTTTGTCCATAGCTGTATTAGAAAGTCGTTATTGTTATTCTTATTATGTTTGTCACTCAAAAAACCATTTCAATTTTTCAAAAATTAAGGGTGGAAATGAAAATTTTCCAAATATTGCATCACGTCATCTCATAGGGTATGAAATAACCTACAATTTTGATGCCAACAATTTTTTTGTACAATCCAATCCAAAAAAGTTATGGACGAAAAGCTATTGCAATTCACGTACTCCAAGCTATGCTTGTAAGCTGCATCGCAACCTCGAGCGGAATTTTCTCACAAATTCAGGAAAGTGGCCTTTACTACATATACTTTCGCTTAAAAAAGTGGTGGAAATCTTTTCCATATCATGATAACTTTCGACCTAACTTCCTCGGACTGTTACCAGTAGAAAATGGATATTTTAGTGAAGTTTTTGAGAAATACTTTTCAAAGGAGACTAAGGAGCAGCAACATTGAATTACACTTAAACGTTGTAGCTGCTGCTCTTTGAAAAATATCAGTTATAGTTAGTGTTTTTCGTTATAAATATAACCTACAAACCTGTTAAATTTCATTTGATATTATTCAAACCACATTATTTGTATTATAAATACTAGTTGATTCATCGTTCGCGGTAAACGTTATCATAATTCGCACAAAATTATTTAAACAAGCAGTTGCTATGTAACACATTTTCCGTTCGTTAGTCATTCGTGTCCGAGTTCAAAGTTTTCAATCCCAGTGAAAATCGGATTTACATAAATTGTCCGATCGAGTGATTGGAATCTACATTAAGAAGTTGTTTAAAATGGAGTGAATGCAACCTAGTGAAAACATTTCGGTGATCCATTTAACACGTTCCGATTTTTTCTAGTTTATTGAAAATATTATTTCCACCTGTTGTCTGATAATATAAAACAACGCAAGAAATAAAAGAAAATGTAACCATATGTAAGTGTATTTTGCAAATGGAGATTAAGAATTGTCATTAATCATTATTATATTAAACATTATATTAATATTAATAATAATAATAAATTCTTCATTGTCCACCATATAACAAAAAAACAACTCAGTAATACACTTTATCGGAAAAAGATGGCAAACAAAAGGTTAGGTGATAGGTCTATTGTCCAATTCGTCCCCACCAACCTTGGAAGAAAACTAATAAACAACAAAAAGTTACCTAAGATTACCTAATACTTAATATTAAGGTTCTGAATTATGTATATATGAAAAAAAAACTATTTCAATAACATGACATTAACATAATATAATTTTATATTAAAACCAATTGGTGTGCTGAAACAAAGCTCCTTGGCTAAACTCAAATTTAACTTACTGGAGTTGAAACAAGTCCTTACGCAGTTTATTCCTGAATTCTGCCAGTGACAGCGAGAACCTTGGCACATCCAGAAAAGCACCAACTGAGGCAATTTGATAGGAAAAGGAAGACTTAAATAATTTATTTTTATGACGAGGGATAGTGATTTTATTCTTTGATCTTAGATTCAACGCAGGCATGAATTTTGAACCTTCTGAATGCACCATTCTAAAATAAATGTGAGATTGCTTTTCACCTATTCGTAATTGGTGCATTAAGTGTGGTACTCTCCATGATTTGAATAATTTCATGAATCCACTTCTTTTTTTTCTTTATAAATAATAATAATAAAATAGTTGAATCAGGTACTTATATCCGAAGAAAAAATATATTTGTACTTACCTAATTCCAGTTTCTTCACTAATGTATTTACTAATATTGGAAGTTTATTTGTTATGTAGGCGATATTGAGAGCCAGATAATACGTATGCCACGGAACTGTCAATTAGCTCAAAAAGACTAAACACGACGTTTTCGGAGCACACCCTTAATCTAGTGGTTTGATTGAGGTTTCTTAAAACGCTCCTGCTGATTTAAAAATAGTACTTCACAAGGACCATCTAGTGATTCTACCTTTGGAAAGTAGGAAACGCGGTTGGTACGCGGTTTTGATAAATTGAAATACACCACTCAAAGTTTATAGAATACTACCAGACTAGCTCATTCCGGGATAGACCTGTGATTGGTCGGCAAACCTAGGTTTCCTTAATACGTCACGAAATTCCGAGCAATCACAGCTATACCCCGGAATGAGTTAAGCTGTAAGGAAAAAATCACCTCGGAAACATGATATCTGGCAACACTATCATCAGGCTGGTCTACCCATGACGTCCTGGTGCTTTGTCGGATCATGAGCTAACCTGGTGGTATTCCATAAGCATTGCTCTCCACTTAAATCTCATTGCTGAACGCGTGTTTTCTCAACTAATTGAGTGTCCCTGGAGACTAGGAATTATTACCTCACATTGGAATTAAATTCGAAAATAAATAAATCATCATCGAAGTCATGAAATAGAATTAGGTTGTTGTTATATCAAAATAAGCAAGTCCAGCAGAATTGGGAAAAGATGTATTACGATGAAAGTCGCTCTCCGATAAACTTGGTTGGTAGAAACGAGTCCATTAAAGTGATGAAAATGCCTCGTTGGAATATAAACAATGAAGAATACGCGACTTTACATCATGTAATACATGGTGAATGTGAATCACTACAATATGTGCTACAAAATATCCATTTGGACCACGACAATCTGATGGTTGAAGCCCATGTGAATAATCTTGTTACAATTTTAGTGTGCATCTCCATATACAGAGTGAGCTTTAAGTATGGAACACCTAAGTTATTTTGGAAACGAATCCACCCTTTTTTATAGAATTCAGTGTGCCAGGATCTTGTCATATGGCCTCGATATTAACGTTGTTGTCAGCTCTTTCCTTTTTCCGGAATAAACTCTGCTATTTCAAAAGGATCAACCGATATATTCTTCCCCTTTTGAAATATACTTTAAAAATACTGATATACAATTTGACAATGACAATGAAATAACTCTAGGAAGCCATAGTAGATTTAATGTACACAAAATTAAATGTGAAGGAACATTTTTCAACTTGCCCAATGAAACCCCAAGCATCACTTAACGCCAAATTTTTGTTTGATTATAGAACAGCTGATTTTAATTATATTAGATTCTTAATGATTCTATTATTTATCACCAAGTTATTGTGAATTGTTAGGAACGTTAGATCATACCGAACCCGTTCAGCTTTGAGATGAAATTCAATGTCCTTCGTGGCATAAAGCCAGGGAAGTAGTTGCTGCTTCTTAGTAAACGGTCTGTTCTTTGAATAGTTAGTTTTAAAGTTGTAAGGAGTATTAAACTATTATCTTTGACATCTATCCTCAAACATTCATGATTTTTTCATTTATTTACAGAATCAATGAGGATGCGTGATGGAGAGGGGTTTTTTCTGGTGGATTCGGATGCTTGTGCCCGCCATTTTGATCAGTTCCGTTCTTATAGAAGGAAACGCGCACGCGAAAAAGGTAAGTTATCAACTACTTTCCTTCTTAATACCTAGGAGAGTGATATTTGGAAATTGTTTTATTATTTTCTGAACCCTTTTTAGGAATTATTTCATTGAAAAGGGGGAATACCCTTATACTCTATCTCACAAATATACGCCTGTTTTGGATTAAGTGCGATGACATCCACTGAGTATAGTACGATTGTACTCAGAAGCACTCTTGTGAACTTCTCCTACATTGAACCCGAAACTACTTTTTCCTACTAACCCAGTCAGATTAGCTCAAAAAAAGGGTGAACCCAGAAAACGTTAACGTAGCAATTTTCCTTCGGAATTCGTGTCCGATACCCCGTTCAACTTAGAAGTGGAATTCAATGTCTGTCGGGGCACATAGCCCGGAAAGTAGTGGCTTCCCCTATCAAGGTTTGTTCGTAGAACAGTCAGAAACTATCAGAAACCGCCAGAGGCATGCGCGTTAAAAAAAAGCGTTCGTAGAAACAATTTGACAGTTATTGGTTTAAAAATCCTTTGTTCGAAGAAAGAAATAGCTAACCACCAAGTTCCTTCTAAAATAAAACGTGAGTAAAATACACATAGATTCAAAAGTTTTGCATCACCTTCTTCGGATGCGAAAGAATTTTTTTGCGCTAACGATTTTTTGTTGGCTTGTTTATCAATGTTTACCATTTCAATATGTTCCATATTTTTTGCAATATACAGATGTTTACAGTTTTTTTTGTAAGATAAAATTTTTAGTGCGATCATCTCAACATTCAAGGCATTTGATTTTTACGATTTTAAGTGCATAGTGCATAGTGGCTTTAGTTAAAGAAGGTCATTCTCAAATGTTCGAGGCAAACAGAGTTGGCGTTTGGCCAAAGTGATGTGTCTCGTGTATGGAACCGGTATCTCCAGACCAATTCTCTTCGTGATAGACCTAGAAGCGGTAGATGGCGTGTTACTAATCAGCGGCAGAGCCGCTATATCCACTTAACTATCCGAAGGAACCCGACCATGGCAATACCATCACTTCAAAGAGATATGAGACATGCGTTGGGAGTTCAAGTATCGATCTCGACATTACGAAGATGAATACTTGCGACAGGTTTGAGGTGTCGCCGACCAATAAAAGTGCCCAGACCACAAAGCACAGAGTTCGCCGACTACAGTGGGCTCAAGAACACGCGGCCTTGCCTGAAGAATTTTGGAATTCGGTGTTTTTTTCCCACGAGACAAGGATTTGTTTAGTACAAGATAGCCATCGAATACGTGTGTGGCGGGATCCAACGAGAGTTGCTCAGTTTGCCCATGCTCGCCCCGTGCCGCCCTTCAGAGGAGGAAGTGCTATGTTTTGGGCTGGTATCATGTTAAATGATCGCAGAGAATTAATTCATGTGGAGGGAACGATGACTGGTGATAGGTATCTCAGAGAGATTCTACATCCTCACGTCAGACTATGAAGCGCAGCTGTTGGCAATTCCTTCGTTTTTATGGACGATAACGCCCGACCTCATCGGAACAGAGCTGTAAATGAGTATCTTGAAGCTGAAGGGATCAATCGTGTGAACTGGCCTGCCCTATCTCCTGACATGAATCCCATAGAACATGCTTGGGATATGCTTGCCAGGGCAGTGGCAGCACGCAGAAATCCACCCAGGAGTGTACAAGAGCTTGTTCATGCGGCCTAAGAAGAATGGCGAAATATTCCTCAACAGAATATCAATAATTTGGTTAACAGCATGGGCAGGCGACTTTAAGCTTGCATAAATTCTAGAGGTAGAAATACTCTTTATTAAAAGTTCTCATGCAGGTTCTCACTCAACCTTTTCTTTAAAAAGAATCAATTTGTATTTAATTTATTTAATTTATTTAATTTCTAAGAATACTTTTTATTTTTAAGGCAAGTTCATTATTGGATAATAAATTTTTTGACAAATATACAAGTTTTTTTATTGAAACTAATTATTTGATTAATCTCTGATCCATATATAATAAACACATTTTTTTTTCGGAGATTTAGGGTGATGCAAAACTTTTGAATCTATGTGTAATTTGTATGTTGTATCTAATACCGGACATTTAAAAAAAATCTCTGGCTTCTTATTAGGATGGCCAAAGAATGACACACACATTACAAAATTATTCACTTATTCTTTATTTTTTTCAGCTCTTCTTCAAGTGATGATGAACTTTCAGTTTATTTTTATCAAAGTTATCACTGTCAAATTGTCAAAATTTTCCACCCGTTCGTACAACAAAAATTGCCAATCGATTTACAACGAATCGCAAACGGAATGTCTGAGTTTGACAAATTTCCAATCGATTGGAAATTCCTTCTACGAACAAACCTTATAGGGCCGAATTTAAAAACAAAGATTTATATATTCCGTGTTAACGCGTTGCTTTTAATGCGGACGCGTGTTTGGAAAAACAAAATTCTGAAATTTCTGATAATGCGGTTATCGCTTGAATTCACGAATTAACGAAAATCGGGCTTACAACGATTTATAAAGTCTTGGATAACACATTGCTTAATAAATTCGATAAATAATAAAAATCAACTCTTCCGTTTATCAACTAAGACCCCTACACAAAATAACATTGACAATTATAAGAAATTCAGAAACAAACTTAATGACTTGATCAAACAAACAAAGAGAGATTACTACCAAAAAGAAATATTTCGATTTGGGAACAACTCTTCTGGATTGTGGAAATGTGTGAACATGCTGACAGGGAAAACTGAAGAAAATGTTACGGAAACTAAAGAAATTAAAACTAATAATGGGACTATTATCAATAATAAAAAAGAAATAGCTGAGGAATTTAACAAATACTTTTCGACTGTCGGTGAAACACTAGCGGAAAAAATTAAAAATAAAATTATAGATAAATGTATTTTAAATGATGAAAACCCATCTACATTAGTAAATAGTTTTTTCCTGTCTGAAACAAATCCTGCTGAAATAGGTGAAATAATATATATATATAAAAAGGCTCCTGGTATCGATGGTTTAACATCTGAACATCTAAAAGCGGCTCGCGAGTTTATAGCTGAACCATTATCTTATATCATAAACAAATGCTTTAAGACAGGCACGGTGCCAGAAGCTTTTAAAATAGCTACTATCAAACCAATATTTAAATCTGGAGATAAGATAAATATGAACAACTATGGGCCTATATCCTTACTCTCCAGCCTATCTAAAATATTTGAAAAGTCACTAAAAAAACGAGTATTAAATTATCTAAATAAGTATAAATATCTTCTGTATGTTCCTTGTGGTATATTATTCATTCTTTTTTTTAATTTCTTGGGAAATTAAACCACAATATTTTTGAATTCTTTATTTCAACGTTTCGGTAGCGTTCCAGCTACCGTTGTCAAGAAAAAATAAGTAAAAATTAATTAAATAATTAATTAATTAATTAAATAAATAAGTATAGTTTGTTATCTGATAAGCAGTATGGTTTTCGCGAAGGAAAATCGACAGAAGATGCAATTTCTTATGTAATCTCAAATATAACCAAAAACGTTGATGAAAAAGTTCCTACATTAGGTATTTTCATTGATTTAAGAAAAGCTTTTGACACTGTTTGCCATAGTCAACTTCTAGGAGCCCTAGAAAGCATCGGATTTAGAGATAAATCGTATTGTTTATTCAAGAATTACCTCAGAAACCGCAAACAGCATGTACAAATCGGAAATGAAAACAGTACCATGAGAAATGTACTTTATGGGGTCCCTCAAGGAACCGTACTAGGGCCACTATTTCTTAATATTTACATTAATGATTTATTCAAACTTAATTGTAAAGGAGACATAGTGAGCTTTGCAGGCTGACGATACTGTAGTTATATATAAGGCTGATACTTGGGAGGAATTAAAAGATGTAGCTGAGGATGACTTTGGCAAATTAGTTAAATGGTTTGATAAGCGCCTCCTAACAATTAATTTTGATAAGACTCACTTTATCCCATTCGCGTCTTACACGAGATATCTTCCATTATATGAAAACCTCAGCATAAGTGATAATTTACTTAAAATTGCATCCAAACTATCTGTTAGATATCTGGGAATATTTTTAGATAGTAACCTAAAGTGGGAGATAAACATTAATAATATAGTAAATAAAATAAGATATGTCTTACATAAAATTAAATCTCTGTCTGATAAACTTACCTATTCACAACTTAAGACATTATATCTCTCGCTTGTAGAACCACATTTTCGATACGGAATTGTAGCTTGGGGGGCTGCTGCTAAAACTTACATTGAAAAATTAGAAAAAATACAGAAAAGAGTTTTAAAATTAATATATAAAAAACCACGTACTTACCCTTCTAACCAACTCTACTTAGAAACCCAAACATTTGACATAAGACAATTATATTTCTTATTAACAGTTATTCTACAACACAAGTTAAAATGTAAACTTAAAACATCTGATCATAACTATGAAACTAGAAACAAATCTAATTATACAATAGCGCGACCGCGGAAAAATACTCTGATTCGCTCCTTTGTATTCCTTGGCCCAAAATTCTATAATATTATTCCGTCTGAATTAACAGCAATTCATTCATTAATATATTTCAAATCCAGATTAAAAAAATGGCTTCATCAAATACCTAGAATCCAAATTCACCAATATGTCGATGCTACAAATGTGTACTATGTGTTCTAGTTGTTTTGAATTAAAAATTATTGTTATCCTCTACGTTAATGTATTAAATGTTATTATTATTATTATTTTTTCCTTGGATTTCTTATGAGTGTATAGTGATGAACTTTCACTGGTAATATTTTTATTAAGTAATATTGGCTTCATTAATAATAATGGTAATAAATTGTAAACAAAATTCATATCCACTTTCAAGGATTGTCCTTTAGTGGGGGAATTGGTTTATATGTCAACTTATTAATTCATGATTAAATACCAACTTTTGGACACTTATTATGTTATTATTATAAGATCTAAAGCAAGTAAATATTCTATGTTTTGTTATTTTTTATTTATAATTTGCTATTGTAATTGATTAGTGTTTTGAATGGTACGAGTACATGTATGATTATTGATAGGATTAAATTTATTATCGCATACAAGCTTCAAGCTTCAGCGATTTATCATGTTTATTTTCCTTTTGTATTACACTTTATAAAACATTTTTTTTCGGAAATAAACATTATTATTATTATTAATCTAGACACTAGTACGGATCATTATTTAAAGCGAAAAGGGCCAAATCTAAAACTGAATAAGATTGACAACGCTACGGATAATGTTATTCAACGGATTGTTTACGGGTTTTACAAAGACTATATAGGAATATACTGGATCGCAGAAATCGTTACTACTGGTTTTTAATTTGAAACTATTTAGCCTCATGCTTTCAACGTTAAGGAATGTATTGAGCATAAAAAAACCTTCAAAATGAGGTATTACTCGACCCGTATTTCCATTAAAATAGTATATTAAAGTATAAGTGGATATTAAGGTCTTTAAAACACGCGCGAAGCCGGTTGCTCGAAATAGAGCAAGCTTTTTAGAGACCAGTTATCCACGAATACTTCACGCTATTTTTTTTATTGGTGCACTTTGAAATTATAAATACTGGTATCTATTAATACCACAACAACAAAAAATGGAAACAAGAACTAATGTAAGTAAAGTGGTTGAAATCGTGATGCTACAGTATACCTCGCGTTGTCATGGAAATGAGAAAAACATAAACTAATTTGCATTTCGTCTTTAAGATTCATCGCTGTCACCGCAAAGTAGAAAAATAAATTTGTATATCGATTTTTTAAGTAGTAAAGCAGACTCACGGTTAATACCGCAAAAATCTTTGAAGAATCAAAATATTAATATCTCAAACAATACCAACTGTACTTTCCATTTTCATTTATAAAATTGAAATTGTTAGATATTGTTCGAATAAAGGTTTTGACGTCCTGTCAGATCAATAATAAAAAAATTGTCATTTAGACTTCTCGAGTTGTTGATGTTGCTATGGCAACTTTAAAAAACGCACGTTTTTGAAAGTTCGATTTAAACACGCTGAGGCGTGCTTTAAATAGGTAAAATTGTTCTCCAATAAAAAAAATATTCTTAATGTCACTTTTAAATTCAGAGCTGTCATTGATGCTTTAAAAAATGCAGAATTGGGTTATATATTATCGTTACAAATTTCATCACTATTTATCAAATTGTTCAAAAGTTACAGAGGAGGGGACGGACTTCATGTCCTCACCGTATATTTTCTTAATATAATTCAGGTGAATTCGGAACAGATTTGCCATATTTACTATAAAATAGAAATTAAGATATTATAATTCAGGCGTCCCTGTGTTAGTTGGCAATTTTATATTTAAATAAACACCGTCAACCTATCTTGTGTGATTTGTTAAGAAATTCTGCTGCCATGAGAGAAGTTTTTTTTTATAAAATAGATATATCAAGCTGTCTACAAATATAAAACTTTTTTTTTATTTCAGAAGGACATCGAATCGAGTCTGCAGAGCATCCACGACGTCGCGATCGCTAGCCTCGGGGATTTATGCGTAACAAAACAATTTAATTCTCTCACTGTTCCCTTGGATACACTTAGATTCGAGTCAACGAGACAAAAAGCTGATTTAGCAGCTACATTGCTACAAGATTTAGGTGTTGCTCATCATAATGGTAAGCATTTTATCACATTTATTCCTCGTAATATTGAAATTTTTATATCAAAAACAATTTCAAATCGTTTTTAATATGTTGTGGCTATTATCTATCTACAATGATATATGAGTTGAGTACTTTAAATTTCATTTTAATCTGGTAACTCATCACAAACCATTTGAAGTTAACGAGTCCGTGTAGTTTTCAACAATGGAAAAAATTGAAAATCATGGAAACGAGAAATTCATGCAGAATGGAAAAGTGGTAGAGTGAATTTGATCGTTCGTTAATAATTTATATGGGGGCAGCTGGCTACAGCTCTTCCGGCATGAGAACGGTTGCTTAAGGGATATCGTACCATGGTTGAAACTCTCCAAAAACAGAAAATCCACTACTAGCAGTGAAGTTGACAATTATTATTGCTTCTTTCAGCCAACTGAGAAGCCGAATTTTTCTATTAGTGGTTAATAATTTTTTTTATCTACAACTGTCATGTAACTAGTACGATTTGACACTATTTTTAGTGTCATAATGACATATATTACCGCACTAGTGCGTTTTTGATTACATTACCGCACTAGTGCGGTAATGAGAATCTAGAAACATATTAATACCAGAATTAAATATTTAAAATAACACTGGAAGCTGCATTTTCAATTTCCGAAAGGAGATTGTCTTCGCTTGAACTCATTTTTATAGATTTTTGTTCATTCAACTTTGAAAATTTGATGACATAACTAATTTATTTTATTTCCACATCCTTGTTTGTCTTTGATGATATGGTCACAAAATATGATACACAGTACCTTATGTTTGCAGTCAATATTATTTAAAATACGTTGGATTGGAATTTTTTTCAAATTTTATAATTTAGGTACTGTTAATAATACTAATAAACAGTTGTAGATAAAATTTTGTACGTAACACGTGTGATAGGAATTATTAACGCACTTATGTGATTACACGACTCGGCCTACAGCCTCGTCTTGCAAACTTCACATGCGTGCGTTAATAATGTCCATATCCCACTAATTACGTAAATAACTATTATCGTTAACCTAGGTCAATAATGGACAAATTCAAATGTTTTGAGAATTCAGGGATAGTAGTTCAACAAAAAATTGTGCAACATAATTTTGTATACCCAGGAGATTGTCTTTAACATATTTGCTGATTGAAATGACCTATCAAGATAAAATTATTCGAATAAAAATGCAGTTAGTTTAAAATTCGCTCTCAATCAAAAACGACTAATGACATAACGAGGACGTTCATAATATATCCAAAGCTGACTGTACTTGTCAGTCAGACGGCAGGGTAAACGCTTCTAGTGGTGCGCTTGTAGATTATTTTCAATTTTTGGAACTTTAGTTCTTTACGTCAGGTTATGTTTGAGCGACCAGGGGTCGCGACGCAAAAGATCTGACCGTAACGCGTTACGTTACGCTACGTTATGTTACGTTGCTTCGTTATGTGCCTTGCTTGCGTGCTTGTGCCTCCTTAGTCTCTCTCTCGTTTACGAAGCAGCGATTCATATGCTCCGGCCGGGATACGAACCCGGGCCGCCCGCGTGGAATGCGAGCATTCTACCACTGAACCACCGATGCTATATTAAACTTCTATGCAAAGCTGGTATTCACAGTGCTGGTGATCTACTTGAATTTGTTCGGATAAATTTTTACTATTATTTCCATAATTTTTTTGCGCGATTAAGGGGTCTAGCACATTTACTTTTCTAAATACAGGGTGTTGAAATTTTGAAAACTTGAATGTTTTAATTCGATAACTTTAAAATGGATGGATAAATTGATTTGTCATTTGGCAGGTTGTTTTTAAATGTAAAAGGGCATATTTTGAAAGAAATTGTAGTTTGTGCAACTAGTGTGGATATGATGGCCATATCGCACGAGGACGAAGTTTGAGCACGACGCCGTAGGCGGAGTGCTTACTCGTTCAAATGCGATATGGACAATCCACACGAGTCGAGCAGCATATTTTTTCTACTACCCACTTAAGAAAAAATCTAGAAAATAAAAATTTCTATAAACTGTAATATAACTTCAAATTAAAAATTTAATAATTCAATTTTATGTTTTCACTAATTTTGTGGTGAACGTACAGTTCTTGAATGTCCAATTTGTATAATGCTACGGTTTCCTTTTTTAAATATACGATGCTGTTATAAGTAGATGTTGCCAGTCGGACTCCCTCATGGAGGGTACCGTACCATTATCTATAATAATGAATATTTTGCTAAATATTTCAAACGTCTACCTGTTGTTGTTATTATTATCAAGCAGAATAATTATTTAAAAATAAAAGTAACAATTAGAAAAACTTTTTCACGGGAATCGAACCCGGGTCTACGGCGTGAGAGTCTGGTATGCTTACTACTGGACCACCAAAGAATATGCAGATCGTTTATCTATAACGTCAGATGTATTACATAATTTTTGCTTAAAAGGAACTAAAGTTCCTACCGTGTGTCCCGCGACACGTTCTACCTTTTTGTCTTAAATTTGGCTAGTTGTGGAAAAAATTGTATATACACCATGGTTCGAAGACATTTATATACCTCGTACCTTATTCCGCGAAATAATTTTAGCGAAGCGAAGCTTGTGCTATTTTCAATTCATTTTCTGAGTGCGCATGTCTGGCAGTTGCCATTTTAAGCCCGTTATCTGTCAATGACATGTGATTTTATTGTTTACCAAAGAATTTTCTTTGTTGTAAGCTTTTTGATTATTTACATTTTTTTTTTGTGTTTTGAACGATAAAATTTGTTTACAAAATTACATTTATTAGTAGTGGCGCCAAAAACTTGTGCAATTCGTGGCTGTCATTCAAGTGATGGATGAATAATTGGAAAACACAACAAAACTTCGATATCTATGGAGAAAAGTTTACTGTTGCTTCTTTTTTATAACTTCGTTGTCACAGATATCAGTACATTTTCTCTGGGTGTAAAATTTAATTCAGAATCTGGTGAAGTGTAACTTTTCAAAATACAAATAATAAAAATTTCATATTCAAGCACCATACTTATTGTAATTTTTTATCATCATTTACTGAAATTATTTCTATTGTAAAATGATATATAATCTATTATTATTGTATTGGTTTTTAGACTCACCCTTTCCTACATATAGTACTACATAAATACAAACTCACACATATAATTTCGATAACAATAAAGAGAATAAGAATCATTTGGTTAAACAATAGCTCATTATTTTTAATAATGGATGGTACCTACTCCAAACACAGAAATTAAAATTTATATTTATAATCTTTTCACAATATTTGTTGAGCTGTTAAATTAACTTTAAAAATTCATAAATTGACTGTAACAATCAAAACTTTGTCGAAACAAGTCATAAAATAAACAATTATTATTTGAGATTCTTTGGTTTCACTTTTTTGCGTGTAGTTAGCATTTAATTTACATTTTTTGAACAATTTTCTCAGTGTAACTTGATCCGTTATCTGTCAACGTCAGTTTGAAGGTCACAAAATCTTGCCCCCAAAACATCAAAGGACTTACGCCGGCTTTCGTTTCTTGTTAAGCTGGTGTATTCTGTGATATTATACTATTTCAATTCAATGACGATTTTTATTAACAGAATTATGGTCATGTCATGGCTCTTGTCTCTCACCAATTTCATCAAATATTCACATGGAACATTTTGAAGCCCCAATAGTAAATATTCAAAAACTAAAACCAATTGTTTGTTGTAAAACTATAGACGACATTTTCACAATATTGCCTTATGACTTAGTATCTCTGTAATATTTTTAAACAAATGAAAGAAGGAAAAGGATAATATATAAAATTTGAAATTGAAAATTACAATTATTAACTACTAGGTACCTATCTGAATTTTGAATCCAATCAATCTATAAGCTTTAAAAAACTTTTATCGCCAATCGTCAGTAAAGCCTCCAATCAGATTGATTTCCGGAATTAAACAAACAGTTTACCTACCTTTACTTTACCTGCCGCATTTGCGGCAGGTAAAGTGACATATGCGGCAGGTAAAGTTTTTTGACTTTGACATTCGATAATAGTTTTCTTGCGATTTATTTATAACAAATTATTGTTGGAACTCCTTTGACTCCAGGAATTTAATTTTATAATGCTTCAGGGTGTACCGTCAATTCAAATTTAACAAATAATAAGTAGATTTGTTCTATATTTGCTGTTTACTTTGTCATATTAAAATGCAATGAAATATACCTCAGTTTTTTATAATCTGAATTCTGAGCAGTTGGCGATAAAATTATGTATGCACTACGTCAGTAAAGTGTATTTATCGGACTCGTCCGATAAAGAATCACTTTACCGCCTTGGTACCTAATAACTATTATACGATAGGTATAAAACCATTTGTTCTAAGGATAATAAGTTCACAAAGGAGAAAACTTTACTAGAATCAGTTTCAAATAACAATAATTACTCAACAGAATTTATAAACAGAGAAATTAGGTATATAGAGAATGGTTCATTGTTGACCTAGCAATAATAATAATAATAATAATAATTCAGCTAACCTAATTTTTAAAAACTTAACAATACCTTGTATTAATAGTTCCAGAAAAAATTAAGAAGATTGGCAATCAATTCAATGCGCGGACAATCTTCAAAAAACTGTATAATATATCAGATATCCAGTGAATGCAACAAGTGTTATTTGCTCAAACATCTGGGCAATTGAAAATCCGAATAAATGAACACAAATAGTATATTCAATCTAAGGAGTTCTTTGGGTCAGGTATTAGAAAACATGCTTGGAAAGAGTTTCGGTTCACATAATATTGAAAGAGCTAAGAAATAAAAGACAAAAAATTGATGAAAGTGCTTTAAATGTGTAGCTAGTATTTCAGCGAAATAAAGTAAAATTTGGTTACAAATTCTAGAAGGAGAAATTTCCAATAATCAGTTACCTGCGTTATCAGGATATTATCATAAGTCTTTATTCAGGTTTTCGTATGATTTATCTTTGGAATTGTTGTTATTCGATACAAACTTCAATACACAAAATAACAAAACTGAAAATTACCATTTCACGAAAAAGTAACACCAAACGCATTCTAATGACAGCATTTCCTGGAAAAGTAAGCTCTACCACCTTTCAAATGGTTGCGATATTCGCCAACGGCCGAAAAAGAAGATTCCTATAATATAATAGTTATTGGCGGCATATTCAAAATTACTTTAATTTCATATTAATATTGCAAAATGGCATTTTTATATTTCATTTAAAATGACTCAACATTTGATTGATATTATATTAATAACAATCAAATAGTCAAGTTAAATTGAATTATTTTTTTTTATTTTAGCTTAACATGCCTCGATAGCGCTGGTCATTGGCACAGAAAAAATAAATACAGATATTTACATAATTATTACAAATATTTAAATTAGATTTTACAGTATAGGTTGGTAGCTTTCAGGAACTGTAAGACTTTCTTGATTTCGGTAGGGCAGTGGAGCATTTCCTTGAGGTTGGGCCTAAGATCAAGTTGTTTATAGATAGCAGAAAATTGTTTGCAGTCCGTCAGTATGTGCTTAACGGTCACAATATCGTTACAGCTATGGCAAACGGGACGATTTCCTGAAGACATCAGATATCCGTGTGAGAGTTTGGTATGACTGATTCGGATTCTTCTGATTATAGTAGCCTCTCTCCGGGCTAGAAGTTCAGGGAGAGAGTGAAGTGGATGGATGGATATCATGAAGTGCTGTCGTGCTATTGCGCCACAGGTGTCGCCAGGAATCTTGTGTAACGTTTTTGAAGTGGATCTTCAGGTCGGTTGCGAGTTGGACAATGTGTGTTGGGTCGTTATTAGTGGTAGCATCTTTCGCGTGGCGGTCCGCAGTTTCGTTACCATCAATGCCGATGTGAGATGGAAGCCAGATGAGAGAGACTGTTATATTTTGAGCAGCAAGAATTTGATAGATGTCGTGTATATTCTGGACAATTGGGTGGTCAGTGAAGATTGACTGAATGGAGGAAAGGGAGTCTGTGCATATTGCAATATTTTGTGGGGTAGGTGGATGCTTTTGAAAGCTTGAAAAATGCTTTGTAGCTCGCCTGTGTGAACGCTACACACTATAGGTAGGGTGAAGGAGCTTATGAGTTCATGCTACGTGGAAACTGCACAACCAACACCGGAGTCAGTTTTGGAAGCGTCTGTGTAGAGTATTAAATCATAAGGTTTTTTTTGTAGTAATTCTAGGAATGCTTTCTTTATAAGTGCAGTTTGAGATTCATGCTTATTATAAATGGTAACTGAGGTATCGAAAGGTTTGAAAAAAAAATCATTTTAAAATCCAAAGATTTGTTCCCACTTCGTTCCAATCGAATTGAAAGCTGCTCTTCCTGGATGATATGAAGTATGTATGAAGAAGCTGTAACACGATCAGCTGCGTACCCCATTTTTCTACTTTTAATTATCTTTATATTGTTCCGTCAACCAAAGTGTTCACTCTCTTCACCACCCCTCAGATGTGAAGAAATTTGATCTTATTAACTGTGTTTGCGAAGTGTATAATAAAGGATAAAAATAACCAAACTCACATATAAAGAAACGGTCTTTTTGAAAGGTCAAAAACTCATTTTATTCCATAAAATGAGATAAATTTCTATTCGGTTTGCGTCGCCGTAGAGTTTATTTTTGATATTATTGTGTCATTTTTGTTGTAACTATTCCTATCGAAGCTTTCATCTGTAAAAAATCGAGTTAGACACGGTAAAAAATTGCTAAAGTAATCAATGACATGTTATTAGGTATGCGACATGTGTCTATCTCTGAAGCAAACAATTTCAGGCCAAATAACAAACTGAATAAAAAATATCATGGAAAAATAAAGCGTTGACGGAAAAGTGAGTGTTGACATGTTTCCTCTAAAGGGACTTTGCTTACATATACACATTTCTCACCTCGGAAAAATTGATGATGTGTGAATTTCACTCAACTCAAGTTTTTTCCTGACATGTTAAGCCGCGACAAAATAAGTAATGCTCAAGGTCGCTATCTTCTTGAATTTAT
>CAJUYH010003886.1:32851-42992 GCA_910591685.1 Galerucella tenella | reverse complement strand
ATTATTTTATTAATTTTATTACTAGTTAATCTTGACAACGGTAGCTGGAACGTTACCGAAACGTCGAAATAAAAAACATTATTGTGGCTTGATTCCCAAAAGAATAAGAGAAAAAAGGAGAAGTAATGCCACAAGGAACTTACAGAAGATATTCCTATCAACACAACATTGTTTGTGAATAGGTAATTCGTCTTTTTAGTTGTTGTAGAAAGATATTAAAATCTGTTAACGTGGTAGCAGAAACAAAATAAATGACAAATGGCTGATTCGGTATAAAAAGTGATAATATTGACTCGAAAAATTCCATCGATAGAGCAGAGTGACTGCGTAATTGAATTTACTGTTAAGTTTATGGTACAATTCTAATAAAATTTTAACGCTTCTTCCGAATTATGATAATTGGGGTAATTTAAAATATAATTTAATTATTAAAAAAAATATATTATATCAATTTTTGGTAAATAATTCATCAGGACTTTCTACATTATAAACTAGCTAGTCCAGCATATTATTATTTCATAAAAATAGACGATAGACACAGACAAATATAAATTGAACATATATTATGGCCTGTCGCTTAAAGCCTCAAAAATGGCCACTTTCATATACTATACTTATAGATCAAAATTGTCCGAAATAGGGCAATTATGCTGTAGCTGTTATAAAAATCGAACAGGATTTGCCTAGGCAGATGTGTACTCGGTATAAAAAGTGAGTTGCATATGAGTTTAACCTACAATTAACTAGTTTTTTTCAGTATAATGTTTCATTCAGTGGTATTGCCTGATGAGAAACGCAATTGATATTGAGTCCATCAGCCTCCTCTGTTGGAGTATGGTCATTTCGATTGCTAATCTTCAAGGTATCTGAAGGATTGTTAGAGCTAGAGCCACTAGTGCTTTCTATCTGTGAATCACTCACGATCTTATGATATATACCACTTCCTTTAATTTTTTTCCCATCTACCGTACGACATTTTGTTTGTACGTGCAAACAAAAAATATAATTGTGTGAGGTTGTGATATTGACTGCGGATCCTTGCGGTTCCATTAGCCTAACCAATAAAAAATATAATTAGACCAAATAAAAATGAAGGCTATTTTATAACAGCTTTATAATTATAGTTGTGTCAACATTTTAATGTTAGAAGACCTCCTCATGCAACATATTTGTTTCTAAACTGTTTTTTGTAAAACAATTAAACAACAATTTTATAAGCACACGCTTCCATACCAATCTGCTGCAGAGAGCAATTCACTTTTATTAATAACAATTAAAAAACTATTTTATTATTGGTAAATATGTTCGTCACAAAACAGTTTTATTATTGCTTTTATAGCGATAAATTAATTCAATAAAGAACCATTATAAAATGCTTTCAGAGCAAAGTATCATTCAGAGCTAATATGCTCTATGAAAAGTAGTTTATAAACATTTACAAAATAGCTCTATAACTTATTTTATGATGATTTCATAGTTTTGCTGTGAAGACGTTTTTAAAACAATTTTATTGACAGAACAGTTAAGCGTAACAAATTTATCGTGAATTAATACATAAAAGTTCTTACGAAGCGTCAATAAAACAATTATAAAATATAATTAGTTCGCTAACTATGTCGAACTGCTAGTTGAGTAGGTTTTCAACGTTGTACGCAAATATTGAACTCGAGCTTGGCTGTCCACTCCAAAGGATATTCCGAAATAATTGGACAAATTAACATTCCATCCTCAAAATGGTGACAAAACGTTTATGCAGTTAGAAATATTATTTTTTCCTCGTGGTTAACATTGAATGCAGTTGATAACGCAGTAAATTGTCTTAAATCAATGGTGAAAAAGCCAAAAAAGTATGATAATAAACTTCTACAAACACAGTAAATAGTGATATAACAAAAGCTAGCTTTAAAAGCATCAATGGTTTCATCTTTTCTTAACTCAATTTCAGTGAAAATACATTTCCTGTTTGATTCATAAAATTTAACCAACAGTGAACCAACTCATCTATCGGGGTTTATCCAGTGAAGATGTGATACAAATATCACGTATAAGAACGGTTTAAGTCATACTCGTCTTACACATTAAGAATTAATTTCAACCATCAATCACTGACTAATGAACGAACAAAAAATGTTCAGGGTGGAAATTATAACATATCAAATATCTCTCGTAGTTGCCTGTCGATAATGTAAAAAAAATGGAATACGTAGCTGGCAAAGTGCAATAATTATCTTTATAATTGTCGATAGGTAATGGATGCTACAGGCCCCACATTTACCATATTTATTAAGTATAATATACCTTTATAAACACATTATCACGTTGATAGCGACAGAAAAAAAAGTACTATTTGGAATATAGATAAGTAGCGACAAGTCAAAATAATTCCACTTAATAACGACTTTGGAAACTTAATGTATATCATTTTGATGGGCTTCATTATCCATTATATCGAAAAATAAACCGAAAACACTAAGGAAGTTGTTGATTGACCGATAATACAAGTTTGGTTGTGTGGTAATTAGCCCGTAATTATTTATAAACAATAAATACACAATTATCGAACAAATTGGATAACTCGACAAATACTTAATAAATTTTCCCGAATATTGATAGGTGAGGGTTTTCTTGCCGCTGAATGCGATTCCAGCTCGTGGAAATAAAAAAATAACCGTTTAGATTTCAAATTTTGACAGATTCTAGGTTCTACAATTCAAAAATGTCACATCACTTTCAAATCGAGCTACATAAAATACATAAGAGCATGCAAATATTTCGGCCAATTTTTGTCGTTAATTTCTAACTAGTTGGCAGCTGTCAGGTACCAATATTGGAAACTGTGCATCAAATTACAAATAAACGACATAAAAGGTGCACTTTTTTAGCAGTTTTCCTAGTTGACAGCTGTCTAGTGTCGAGATTAAATATTTGGCATTTATTGGTCATTTGTCAGATAATCTAATTGACAGATCAGAATTAATAAAATGCGGTAAATTTTTGCCTGTAGCTTTTTTTTGGGTGATGACTCATTTTAAAGCGATGAATAGTTGACACTTCAATCCACTTACTACTACGTCAGAAGAGACTGTTTGAAATATTCAAGGTTAAATCATGCAATTTGAGGACAATGAAGCTGAATGGTGAACTTAAAATGGTCATATTTCGTTTAAAACGTATCATGAAAAAATGTTATTCACGTAACCAGTCCCGAAAGTAATATTTCACGGGATGAGTAGGCAGTTTCCAGGGCGAGTCGTAGGCGACTCCTGGAAGCCCGCGAGTCCCGTAAAATCACTTCCGGGTAGCGTTACTTACAATATTTTTTCTGCAGCCGTTAGTAGATGAAATATTAAAAAATAATAGGGATAGATACTATAAATATTAAACATTAATTGTACAATTATAACAGTTAGCAGCTTCACTGATTTTATGTGGAAGAATTATTTCCTAGTCACTTTCGTTGTCGATTTCCATTTCTGGATCGGAAAATTGAAAATACAGTTGAACTATCAACAAATTTATTTTGACAAGCAGAGTCATAATAAACATTCCGTAAATGTCATTGGTAAGGCCGCTCACATAGATATTGAAAATTATTCCGTAAGTAAAAAATCGTCCCGAAAGTGAAACAAAACATTACGAAAATAGAAACTTTCGGTACGATATGAGTTTCATTTTCGATTTAATAAATCATACCGAAAGCTCTATTTTCGAGACGGCTGCAGAAAAAGGAAATTATTTGGAAAACAGCCTAGGGCTTCAAAAATCAAGTGAGTTGAGTCGCTTTTGGTGCATGTGTCCATATTTTATCGCAGGTCCAGACAAGCAAGAAATATTGTCATTTGCTGATATTTAAATCAAAGGTCGCACCGATGAATATTTTTTGTTATGCGCGGCTCATGTTCTTGTTACAGAGGCCTTAAGGTTGAATTTCGATAAGTTAGTGTTCTGGACGTCTAAATTACAGAAAGTTACCCAAGCAATAGTATGGCGTTAGATACCGTTTGCGAAAAATCCTGCAGATTTGCTTTGTAGAGGAGTAAGTAACTACTTCCATCCATTCTTCCTTCCCCGTCATCATTATATCCACCATGTTCTTTCAATACACCTCCTTCCCTAGTTTCATCTCCAACTTCTTCAGCACTTCCACGTTCTCAAAGCATCTGAACACGTGCCCCACATCATCCTCCACGTCACACCTCTCGCACTTCAGTCTCTCTTCTTCCAATCTTGTCGAGGTACCTTACTCCCGGCTCATGTCCAGTGAGTACCTGCGTCAAGAAGTAGTTCACCTTCCCGAATTTCCAGTCCATCAAATATCTCCTGTTCCCAATCGCTCCTTCAAGCGAGCCCTACTACTACTCCCACCTTTTTTCCATCTCCTCCTCCATCCATTTCCTGTCCTGTCGTACCCCTCCAGCGTTTTTGTCTGGCTCCAGCCATCACGTCCAATGGGTAGGGCCTTGACAGCACCGCTGCGGCCAGTTCACCCACTGTCCTGTACCACTGCATCACCCTCAGGAGTATCTCGCTTAGCACCCTTGGGAGTATCCCTCTCTGCACCCGCAGGAGTGGCCTCAACCTCGCATTCACCACATCTTAACACCATACTTCCACGCCATACAGCAAACTCTGATCTACTACCCTCCTCTTCATCTCTCTTGGCCCTTCCACATTACACATCAATCTTCCTAGCCAACGTCCGCATACACCGTAATCTCACATCCATCTTCACATACTATCCCACAAACCTCGTCAAACACACACTTCCATAGCGTCGGTCTTAGAACTGAGCCCTGTGGTACTCCAACCTCCTTCCATACCTTTTTCCTCTAGAGTCTACTATCGCACGCCTTCTACTTAATTAACCTGCCACTTCCCTACTCCAAGCCTCAGCAACGCGCTTAACACCTCTCGTTTACTGACACTGTTGAACGCGTTTCCAACTTCGAAGATCTACATAAAGATTATTTTCATTTATATCTGTATGTAATTGAACCCATCTATATTTTTTTTGCACTTATTAGAAATTGCATTGAGAGCTTGGAGTACATAAACCTTCTTAATATAATATTTTCAATTAAGCATGCTGTAAACGTTCTGTCAAATTTGGTTAACTTGGCATTTCGAATATGAAGATAAAGCTCACATACAAATTTAATTGGAAATAACATACTTTGACTCATGAAATGCCAGGACAGTACGATCCAATCTAAAAGTCTATTGAACAAAGTTTGATAGTATTAGCAAAAGCAAGAAAAGAACAGTTTTCTTATATCATGTTTCTTTCGGCGGCCTCGAATTGCGGACCGATTACCTGATTTTAATAATTCCGTACTCGAACTGCGGACCAAACCAAGAAGACCCCTCTTTTAAAAACCATGAATTGCGGACTAAGCCTTCCTCACAAATACGTACATCAAATTGCTATACACTCAAATCTATTACGGAAAATGAGGATGCAGCCTTCCTCACAAATACGTACATTAAACTACTACATACTCAAACCTATTACGTAAAACGAGGATGCAGCCTTCCTCAAAAATACGTACATCAAACTACTACACACTCAAATCTATCATAGAAAACAAGGATGCACTCCTTCTCTTTCGACTTGGTCCGCAATTCATGGGTCATTAAAAACACATGACAAATTTTGAAAATCATTTATGGTTTTTGGTCCGCAGTTCATGTACGCCCGTTTCTTTGTATATAGGTTATTTATAAAATATATTATCATTAAGTTATCTTGACGTCTGTGGCTTGATCAAAAACTTTTATTGTATGATGATACAATGTCACTGTATTAGAAAACCTATCAAAAAATTATATTATTGTGTAGTTTGACCGAAATAAAACTCTATATATATATTTTCTTTTCAATTTAACTCGGTGGCTCTAAATGATGACAACTATAGGAAATGCTCGAGTTTGGTTTGTTGACTACATCCTTTTCGTGTTGTACGCTATGATAATATCTGATTTTGATGATGCTTTTGTTTGAATTTCTCTCTTTTAATATACCATGTATTTTATGTAACTCTCACAAAATAGTCCAATGAATTGAATTAAGGGACCATTCAATCTCCCGTTTTTCCCAGCACATCTATGAACTTAGAAGACTGTCATTGGAATAGTCACAAACAGATACAACTTGTTTCTGTGAAATGAAATACCTAATGGAAACAGGTGGTATTTATCACTTTATTCCATAAAAATGTACTTTCTGAACATATTTGATCATATAATAGGCCAAGCAGTAGGTGAATTTATGTGACAGAAATCCTAGTAGAAAGCGGACTTTGCCATCTAGTAACATAAAAGCTTATCAAGAAATCGTAATGGTGTCAAAAGATAGATTGTAGATAACAGGAATACAAATACAACTCTTTTCTCAGTGAAGTGATTGAATAGTTAGGAGCGAAGAAAATTCGGAAAAACTGGAAAATTTGTATGCACTTTAAGCAGGAGAAGAGCAGGTACCATGGTCCCTACCGGATTATTCATTATAAATGGCCCTTAACATAGTTATTATAGCAAAACCAAAATTATTTTGAAATAAATGTTGTGTCGTTATAAACTAATTTTATTATGATGTTAACAAAAACACAATGGCGTACGTAGTTTAGGGGACACAAAAAAAAATTCAGTTTATGAAAAAATGTTTTTTCTCTAAATTCTAAAATATACCGTATAATACTCCTGTCTTACACCGTTCTTAATATATTAAAGAATAAATATACTGAATTAAACTAGTTACTAAAATACTGAAACAGTCAATATCAATAAAGAAAGCTATGGAAATCACAACTGTCATGTTTATTAAATGTTATATCTTCATTGAAACAAGTAAAATACATTGTAGGAAAAGAAATTCAAATATTAACTTTCCATATAGAAAACAACAAAGATATACGTGCAGCGCGAAAAGCATACAGGGAGTTGTATCCAAATCGTCCAACACCCACAGACAATACGCTCAGACGTATTTACCAATAGGTAAATAATATCGGCAGTTTCAATAGAAAAAGGCGACTAGTTCATGCAAGCAACGGAGATCAATTAGATATACTGCTTTATTTGGAAGGTAAGCCCTCTTATGGGTTTTCTTGAATATATTTTTGAAACACTTCATTATTTTTTGGGAAAATTCCAATGAGTATGTATAATGCAGCAGCTCATTTGAATATGAGCTGCTCCAAAATACTACGTATGTTGAAAACTAACAACTACAAACCATATAATATTTTACCCGTGCTAGTTTTGACAGAGGCTCATGAATGGAAAAAGTTTGAGTTTTGCTGCCAATGGCTCCAAAAGTTAGATGGGGATCCTGATTACTTGACTAAAATATGATGGACCGATTAATCATCTTTTTCTACGGCTGTTGTGTCCCCTAAACTACGCATCAGTTTATAATCACGCAACTATTTTTGTTGATGCAATAATAACTATGGTAAGGGATCTGGTATTTATAATGAATAACTCTGTAGAACTTTTGTTGCTATTGCAATTTTCTAATGCAATATTTTGTTGCGACTCTGGATGCATAAAAAAATATTGTGATTTTGAATTCAAAAACGGATTTGAAAATACAGATATAGAGAAACAGAACATATATCTTCGATTTGTGATAAAATGCTGCGAATACGACCGAAAATAACAGAGCGTTGCGGCATATGCACTTTTTGTATCCGATTATCGGCTATGATTATAAGAATAATGAACATCTTGTCTGCTATGAAACCAATCAGACCAATATCTCGAGTTAACTGCAAACAAAACAATTCAAGCTGAATGTGGCTAGAATAGTGTAGATATTTACTAATGATGGACATTGTATACACACACAAGTATTTCGATGAAACACATAGTAGACACTTTTTTGAAAATGTTCATTCTTTTTTCTCCATTATTACAGAACAATCTAGTCTCGAAAAGTTGTAGAAATCATTGTCCAGCTGGCTCTCTCCTTCATGAAATGGATGAGACGGAATTATGACGTCATTAACGTATTTCTTATCTAAGGTCGACATAAATTTTATCCGTTACTTTTGACAGTTCAGTTTTCATATTTTGAAAACAATTCTTAACATTTGTCATTTATTATAATTTTTAGGTTAAGTGTAAAATATCATTCAACAAATATAAGACATACGTAAAACGGCAGAATACGTCAGCTCTACCAATCAAAAATTTTACAAGTGATTATACATAGAGTAGCTTTACCAATCGAAAATTTGACAATACTTTAATTTTCATAGTAACCACATCGACATCAATATACAACAATGCACAAACTAACATTACCGTCAGAGTCTGACGTTTATCAAAAATGAGTCGATTCGGTTTGTAGTTTTCATTGTACCAATTTTTATCTAAATTAATAAATTGTTTATATTCACTCAACAAATAATCGTATCAAATTTAATACGTACTTCAAAATAAATTCGGTTATACATCTCAAACTTCCTGCATAATTAGAAATCGTGTCAGTTTGACAAAATAATCCTCCCGCTTCACCTTACGCTGTCTAACAATTTGCAAAAGTTCTTTTCCCACCATTGTATCATGGAAATTTAAGGCTTTACACTGCAACCACTCCAATTATAGCCGCTTTTTTCCATGAACTTTTTGGAAGCTTTTCTACTAATCGGGAATGATAGCTGGCGTTATCCATTACAATTACTGAATTCTGGGAATGTATTCGATCATTTGTTGGAAATATTCTCCAATAACGTCAGTCGTCATTTTTTCGAGGTAGTCTTTGCCTGAATTAGATTGAATTTCCAATCATCCTTGATCCAACAAATAGGTTACGGGGCAGGTATTTCCGTCGCGCCTATGGTTTATAACTATTTTATGGTGCGAACCCCCGATCCGTGCTATCAACTCCATTGGGACAGTATTTAATCTAACTTTATCGCATATCTTTTCATTTGTTTTCTGAAATAGAAGCACATTCACTTTCAAGCTCTCCTCGTATAACGGTGTAAAATTGTCAGTGACATTTTTGTATTCTATTTGATCCACCACTTCGCAATTGGTATCCTCAACGTATGTGCGCTCTAGCCATAGCTGTATAGCTTATAGCTTTCTATTCTAAAAGCTAGTTACAATGGCTGCAATAAAATTTTATCTGTTCCAAATAAAACCTGTATACAATTCACGTTCTTATCTTGGAGAAACAGTTTACCACGGAAAGCTGGGATTCTACTAGCCATAATAAAGGAAAAAATTAATTAGGATTATTGTGGTGCACAGTTGGCAGAATAATAAGTTATATATTTTATTTGATGGAAGATTTTAATCAGAATTTGTGATACTCGATCGTAAAAGAGGATGAAAATATGTTTGTTATTAGAATGCGACTAGCATATTTCTTATATAATTTAATGTTTTTTTCGCAGCAAACCAATTATTGGTCACAACTTAAAGAATGTAAACCATAATTTGAGTTCCAATTTTTGGAAATGAATCATTATAAAGGGTGTAACACAGAAATTATTCATGAATTATACCAGTTAATCTGGCGTCAGAAATAGGGCGATGGAATTTTTGGTTTTCGATACCGTCTGACATAGTCTGCGGTAACAGTGTAGCCGAATGGTTTATTGTGAATCAACAAAAATTATTCATGAATTATACCAGTTAATCTGGCGTCAGAAATAGGGCGATGGAATTTTTGGTTTTCGATACCGTCTGACACGATACCGTCCGACATAGTCTGCGGTAACAGTGCAGCCGAATGGTTTATTGTGAATCAACTTAGGTTTTCTCACATCACGGTATCTTTGTACAATGCACCAGTTTTCACTGGTTCTTCGCCATATAGTTCAGCGTCTCCTTGCGATTGGACAAAAAACTGTCTCTTGCGATCAAGTCCTATTAAGTTTGCAAGTTTGTCCAGTGCAGTATTGGCAATCAAACTTTGTACAGTGCCTAATGGAACAGCAATTTTGGAATATTTTACTGAGTTCCACATACTTGAATAGTAGGTACTCCATGTCGTTTCAAGCGGTATCATGTGTTGAAGGATGTAGATAACTCTACAAAGCCGTCAGGCTATTTGTCAAATAGCATTTTAGCTCGAGTTTGGTTGTGGGGATGTCGCTGTTATCGCATGGAGATTTGATATGATATC
>CAJUYH010003886.1:16765-32841 GCA_910591685.1 Galerucella tenella | reverse complement strand
TGTAGCTGAGTTTATGTTTGATGTATGTCAATATTATTGATTGATAGATAAATAAAATACTTTTTGACATTCTTCTGGCTTTTTGACAGAGCTAACGTGCTAGTATTAATTCTATGCCTACATTTTATTACATTGTTTTTGGTTGATAGTTACACGGAATCACTCTAGAGTTTATTCAGTATCTTCCAAGGCTCATTGTTCTGAATAAGGGTGGAATATTGTAATTTTGAATGAATTGGTTTATTGTTATCGAATATATCCCACATTTAAAAAAAAAGAAGATTTACAATAGTGCACCCAATTTTTTCTAGCTCTATAAAGTTGATAAATATGTATGATCAGTAAGATCTATTTTTTCGCTATGTGAACCCAAGTTTCGGCCCTGAGATGGAAAGATTTATAAATCTAACACAATAATAAAAATCATCATAATTTTCCAAATCGATGAGTTTCGTCCATGCAAAATTTTTATTCATATCAGATGTATTTCCAAGTTATAGCCGAGGTTGTATGATGGAAGGTTTGGAGCATTCCAGCACAATCCACAGCAATATACGAATATAATCTTAAAGCCTTCCTACCACTCAGTTGTGTAGGAAGTACGGTCCTGGCAAGAAAGTGAGAAGGAGCTTATGTTGACACTATTAAAAATCAAATTTTGGGGATAATACGGGTAATTCAAATTTAAAAAGTGTATAATCTAGTGTGTGAGACCTCAAAGTGCATTTCAAATACCAAAATACCAAAGTTATCCAATTCGAAAATATTCACACAAAAGTGGAATCCTACAATATTTTCATTATTTAGGAATGGGACCATATACGATTGAAGAGTTTGGCAAAAGTGCTAATTATTATTCTCCTCATAAAAAGTATTGCTGGATATAAATTCCACTGTAGCAAATTAATTACATACGTATTTTAAATAAAATATTACATTAAAATAAATGATATTTTGGTATAGTTTGTCTCAAAGTCTATATCGTCTTCACTTTTGCCGGCAATAATAAAATTAATGTGGCCAATAGATGCTGTACAGAAGATCGTCAGTGGCGGACTATTTGAAATTATTTCAGAAAGGACCAAATTCACAAATATCTACCTTTTTGTATTTTTATCATATATCCTTTGTTTTTTATTTAATATGTCAAGACCATTCCTCTAAGCTTTTTTCTTTTTCCTACTACACGAGACATTGTTAAATACTATTAAGTTAAATAAACTATACGCATGTAAAAAAAAAACAATATCCAACTTCATTGGTATGGCTTAATATTATTCTGAATCTAATTCTGTTCCACTATCAGACTTATCATTAAGATCAATTACAATGGGCTCTATATTATTTCGCATATAAATGTATGAATCTCCAATTCCTATAACGTGCTGTACATAATTCTTCCTGCTTTGAATGGGTATATGATTAACTACATTTTCAATTAATTCTATAACACTGGGACCCAAAGTGGGAGTAACATTTTTTGCACTCAACTTTGATTTTAGTTGATGCCACAAATGATCTTTGGGGTTGAATACAATTGTATGGAGGAAGACGTAGCACAGTGTGTCCCTCTATTCCTCAGCTAAACTGTCACATTCATATAGTTTTTCAATAGCATATAATCTTAACACCTTCAAAAGTTGCTCCTTCTTGTAATCAGGTTTAACATGAATATCATTTTTTAACAAATATCTTTCAATTTCAGTATTTTTACTTGATCAGTTAGGTGCTGTTTTAGGCGGCTGTGGTAGTTTGTGTTATCCATTACAATTACACTGTGGTCGGGAATATTTTTCATAAGATCATTTAAAGCCATTTTTCAATAAGTTCTGCAGTTGTATCAACCTATCTTTCAGATATTCTATAGTGTGTATCAAACCATACTTTGTCTAGGTAGATTATAGATCTGTTTTCGGATCGGTACTTCTTAATGTCCTGAAGAAAATTGAATCTGCAAATGCGAAATTTTTACGATTCCATTACCACTTGTTTTTTGTCAATTTAACGATATGTGAATTCCATTTTACCAATAAATCTATGGAGGGTGGCCCGGCTGATATTTAAATTGGTGTCATCTACTTCAAGCTTCCTTCTTAGATTGTCCAAAGTAGAAACAATCTGGCTTTTATAGGTGGACTATATTTTTCTTCTTAATATACTATACTGGCCATTGTCCAGACAATTGGATTGAAAATCACTACGTTATTTTCTCCCACTTGATTTTCACTGTTAATAATATCCTTTATAGAGGATATTGATGTCTTTGTAAATAAGCAGGTTTTTTTTAATGCTTCTTGTCTAATGAATCCTCTATTCACAAAACAATCATACACGTTTTCCACAATTAGCTTTGCATCCAATGACAAGTGTTTCCGACGCAACATTGCGGAAAAAGATAATCATAACTTCCAATACTCGTATGTGAACCTCTTCGAAAACGAACGGTGAGACGGAATATTCAATACTGCCAAATGAATTCAATGCAGTCACCCGTTACAAAACTCATTCGCCCGCCCTTGCCTTGTCACTCGACTGTTGTTGGGTTTCATTTCAGGTTAAGTTATTTCAAGAAGGTCGTAAATGGTCGTATTTAGATTATTGCTGGCAAAAGCTAAGAAGAAATACTTTGAGACAAACTATAACAAACGAATACTTTGAATATGTTATCCTATCTGTGTGGATCATTTATAGCTCAACTACAATATTCACCTGTGTATTTTATAGCTTGTACACCTTTTTTTCTCAGAAACTGTCCATTTCCAGACATATGTTCACATTTAACAATTCTTTCCTCTCGTAAAATTAGCACAGCTATCCTCAAATAATGGAAAAAGAAATAAAAAATATATACTATTATCACCTCCTTCTCAGGTAGATTGAGGTCATTTGTGATCAATAGTGAACTAAATATTGTCTGCTTTAATCAATTGACCATTATTTCGTTGAAAACATCGCATCACATAAACGCTAATGTGTAATTATTAGCTTGCAGCATTTTGAAAAATCTGTCCAATAAATTTAAATGAATTCAATTCAACTGGAGATGGTATTGGAGCATGTTAAAGAAATTGGAGTTTATTTTTCAAAAGACAGGGCATCAGCTGCTTTCAATTTGTAATACACGCACAAAGAGGTGTCAGTGTAAGGAATCGTGATCGACCATGGGCAAGGACATTTAATTTTGTTGGAGAGGATAGGTAGTTTCATTTGGATTTCAGTGGAAATTTGACTAGCTCTTACATAGAAAGGTGGATCTGCTTCCATGTTTGTCGAATGTAGGGTTTAGTAGTGATCTGTGATCATGTTATTGTATGTTGGATTCAGGTTTGTGATGATGGATAGTGCGTAGGACTCCGAAGTTGTAGACGGGGCTCTCCGCTTTCGCACTGTAGACTTTCTACTGGGCTTTTACGGAATGCTCCTGTTGCTATTCTTTGTGCTGTGTTTTGCATTGTTTCGAGCTGACTTAGAACTGTCTTTCTAGCTGTCGCATAGACTATTGAGTCGTAGGTAATCTATCGGATTCCCAAATTTTGCTTGAACTTGTTTTCATACGGTTTAGACCGTTTTGGCATGACTTTTCAACATGTGATATTATATGTTGTTTCCAGCTGAATTCCGAGGAATCTGATGTTATCCACATACTTTAGAGAAATGTTAAGCTTCAGTTCTGGAGAGATAGAGTTAGGTGTATTGATTGATTAATTGATTCCAGTGTCTTCTAAAGTACAAGATTTAGCTCTTAGAGCTGTCCCACGGAGAACATATTTTACCTTGTACTGATAAGGCGCAAGTACGCCGAAACCGGTTCACAAGTTAGGTGGCTTCCAATTGCAAACCAGAATGGTTGTTGTTGATATACCTACCCCGTTGGAATTTGGAGTGTAATTCAATAGCTGCCGGTGGCTAGAGCCCGGGAATTAGTTGTTGCTTCTTATTAAAACAGTCACTGTTTTTCAAAAATATATATTAAACTTAAATACGGCAATATTAAAAAAAACTGTGGTGATACTTCAATATTGATTTACTTCATTGAGTATTTCCAAGTTTCTGAAGTTTTTATAGAAGTTTTCGTTTCAGAACTTATCCATCACTATCAACTTTCCAATATTCCTCTTCTTCTAGCTCTTAGAAAAATCAACAGTTTAATGATACACATTCTCTTTCCAACAAGTTACTGAGTTAGGGCCAGGGTGGGGGCACTCTGATCGCGCGAGGGTGCTGCCACCTTGAGAGTCCCGTCAGTACTGAAACTAAAATGGATAATTTGATGAGAACCAGAATGAAAACTCTAACGCCGTCAGTGGTAGTTGCAGATACCAGATACCACATATTTCAGCGCTAATATCCTAACCTAACAGATGCAGATCAACGTTTTACGATGTGTGTCTTGAGTTAAGTCGTGAGTAAGTCCAGTTTTTGTTTTTAAGAACTATTTTGCTTATTTGTGGGTGTGTTGAGTATTTGTAGTTGGCTTTTATTGTTTATAGTGAGACAATGTCGAGAATATGTATTGTGAAAGACTGTAATGTGAGGTGCACCTGGTAAGCTTAATTTTTATAATTTATTGCTCTTCCTGTTTGTCATTGAAATATGTGGAAAAATGTTTTATTCATTGTGTACTTTTCAAATGAATATATTGATGATTATTGCTTTATTTTTCCCACTTCATGCATTATATGGTCCATTTTTCGACATTTCATTTATTTCAACTTGACTATTTGACTATATTATTGTAATATATTGAGTAACTTTGGATAAAATATCAAAAAATTGACAATACATTCTATTTTGCAATAAAAGTGAAATTACAGTAATCTTGGATATTTCGTCAAAAACTGTAGAATAACAGGAATCTTCTTTTTCGGCTGTTGTCGAAGTTCACAAACATCTGATTTGTGTTAGAGCTACTGACGGGACTCTCAAGGTGACACGCCACGGGTTAGTTTCCCATATATAAGTATGTTATCTGTGATTAAGGCCACTCGTAGTAACAAGAGATCAACCGAAATCAACCCTCCTTATTTCCGATTCGAGTTGTCTCCGTAAAATGGTCAAGTCCGTTAGTGACAGGTATTTGAAACTAAATCCCAATGGATTAGCAAATTCTACTATCATTATATTATTGTGATTGATTTATCGATAATTCATGTTGAGAAACGTTAGAAGACATTTCTATACCATATTACTATGTTGAAGACGTTCGAGGCGAGCATTTTGGAGTTATTCCACATTAATATTGATGTTTTTTTGTTATTCCTCACATTATCAAGTTATAACCAGTACTACATATTTAATACACCCAATATTTCCGAAACAGTTGAAGGTAGGTATAGGACATGAATTATGTCCAGAATTTTCTGGAAAATCCAAAAAATGAATAATTTACAGGGGGTTGCATAAGAGAGTTGGCAAAGTCCATTATCACATGACACACCCTATATAATTTGTTTTTTTGAAAAAAAAAAATCTGTATAAAAATACAAATCGACGTGTCCAAGCGTTTTTCCCAACACGCGCTTATTTATTCGTTATCGATTTTATTCCATTTGTCTGTTCCATACTGTATATCAAAGGAGCACAAATTATTCATTCAATTTCATTCATCACACCCAGCATCCCTATTTACGTCCTGTTGATATCTATTTACAATTATTCACAGTTATCTTATTTCATAAAGATACTTCACACATTACAATACTACACGGTCTGACATTGTCCTTTTCAATAATGATAATATCTATCGAAATTCAATTCAATAACAACTGTGAACCAAAACACATCACACTTCTTTCTGACGAACTGTACAAAACAATTTGAATTAACTCAATTAATCGTCATCAGCGGCGTTCAATTATACCGAATGATTACAAGAGTTCATGTTCTTAAGGAGAGCACTACTCTTTGGAGATTTCATTTACCCTCGCCTGGTTGAGACTAGACTACATAAGGTATACACATATTACATTACACATTATACACATATTATGACTATTCTTTGTAGGTATATCACAGTAATAAGCGTTGTTTATCAAGTGATTATTTCACTAGAGCGTTTTTCACTGGCAAAATAGCAACAGCATCTTTTCTACTGACAAAAGGGTTACCTGCAAATTCACATGTGATTTTTACAGCGACAAAAGTTTCATTTTCCAGGGTACTTTGATGAAAGTAAATTTTGTTACAATTTTCTCATATCTGTTTTAAGCTTCATCGTGTTATTTCTTGTTTAGAAACGTCAGATTAGTTCTATACAAGAATGATTGGTTCTGGGTAGAAAAAACGAATACGTGAGTGTCCAAAGCTTCCTGTTCACGATAGCTTTTGCAGTTTTTGTCGAAGAATTAGCAACAATTATGGAAGATTATGTCAAGTCAAGTCTAGTATCGGAAGCATATGAAACACCAAGGCGCAGAAGTACTATCAAGAATGTAATCTAGAAATCCTTAACCAACATTGTCTTCAAATCAGTCCGTTTGACAAAGGATTCAAAGGAAAAGAAAGTTCGGAGGCCCTTACTACACAAGAATTATTCGAAATGATACAAATTCATAACGTACACACCCGACGAGGCAGAAAAACTTTTCAACATATTCTCTTTTGAACTTGCCTAGCGAGGCAAAGTAGCAGTGCACTGCAAAGTACATGATATCCAACAAGAATTAGACCTAAAAACAGAATTCACGAGACTTATCAAAAACAGTTTCCAAAGATCACACAAGGAGGTGCAAAAGCCTTGGTAAGAGACAACTCTATTAAAGATCTTCGTCCTACTCTATAGGTAGGTATATTTGAAATTACATGTTTGGAAAAAAAACCCTATTGGAATCAACAGCAGGTCGACATGGATCAAACTAATGGCATAAAAAATTGGCGTCCCATGTCAACTTTCTGAAACCTTATTTGCAGTTGAACTCTGAACACCAGATCAAGTAAATTCGAACATACCGCAAGAAAATGTTCTACAATCTCATCATAACGATAAGAATAGCATACAAACGTTCAATTTTTATAACTGTACCTTGTATATGTATATAAATAAGTAATTTTTTCGTTAATGATTCGTTGTTGATTTCTCTAAATTTGATTTTTGTTTGTATTTTTCTTGTGAAATAGTCTAATACCACTCAAGAAAAATTGTGTGGGCAAAATTGTTCGGATTTAATTCAAGTTTGCTGCTTCTCGCCCCACGGCTCGTGATTTTGTCAAAAATATCAGTTGCGATATTACCAAGGAGCAAACTTTGATACCTCTAGAAAATCATGCCGGCAAAATTTTTTTCTTGAGATATTATATATGATAACCTTTGTGTTATTTCTTAATGGGAATATATCTATACGTTAAAATATATAGGAATGTAGTCCGTTTAAAAAGTATTCAATTGCTGTAGGGTTACTTAATACATGGTTTCTTTATTAATAAGTCAAGTCATTCGTACTATATAATAAAAACAAACAATACAAACGTATTAACAATGTAGTAATTGTAGTACCTTCCTTCAAAATATGCTACCCTTACTTCTTTGAATACCTTTAGGGCAACTGTTATTACCGCACGTTCATTCATCCTTGTGAAATAATACAAATAGGTTTGCATTCGGAATGTACCACAGGGACGGATTTGGTGAAAAAATATAGTTGGAATATAATGCTATAGGTGTTCAAGTGATTCTCCTATATTGTCTTTTCCATCACCTATTTTTTTCTCTCCAGTTTGTATACAACTCAGCTCACTCATTGCTAGTTATTATAAGTAAACTTTTTCCCAGCTCCCACTCCTGGAATTATTAGATACTCTTGAATGTATAATAAGAGATCCATTCCATTCAATATTTCCACTAATCACAAGAAAAGAGATTGGAATATCTTGTTGAAGTGACGGATGTTAGGGTAACTAAGGTGGATTGGCATATTGCTGAGATAAAATATTTCTTCCATAGATATGTACGGATCCCCAATTCCAAACGCATTGATAGTAGATGCATTATCTTTCCCTAGCAATATAAATTTAACTTTATCAGAATTATTGAAGTGTAATGTATAGTAACGGAATTTTTTCAAGATATCCAATGATGTTTACTATCAAAGCCATCAAGGCCGTAGTGTGTCAACAATAATTATTAACAAGTACGTATTAAAGATAGTCCAACCTTAATTGGTACTAATCTATATTTAGAATGGTCCATTTATATTATTTTTTGAAACAAAAATGTTTAAAGGTAATTATTTTTTTGTTTGTGAATGGATATAAATGTTATCAAATCCAACTATAGTATTTAAGTTATTCGATTATTTTAAAAGATAGTTTTTATACTTAATATTTCAAGTTTTGGACATAAACTGTTCATTTCCACAGTAAACAATCGAACTATCAAGTTCCATCATCATCCTACACCGAGGTTGATGGAACTTCTAGGCACATAGGGACAGACATATGCCCTTTTTTTGTTCATAACAATTGAACTTGTTATAAACAATTCAGAACGGGTCCTATGGAAGAGTTTTGCGCAGCTTTAACAGAAAACAGTTTTGAAATAGGTAATCAGGACGCACCTAGGTTTTTTTGCTCATGACAATTCAATGTTCAATAAACAATTGGAAACGGATCCTATGGAAGATATTTGTGTAGTTCCATTGAAAAACTGTATATGAGCAGATTGAATAGACCATTCAGACTGACAGCTTCTGTTATATATTTTTTTGCCTATTCAATAGAAAACCACTCAATTGAAACTACTTCCCAATTTTTTTCTCGTTCATAACAATTGGAAACAGGTTCAATGCAAGATGATTTCGTAGTTTCAACCGAAAACGGTTAATATGAGTAAAAAAAAACCACCAAAAGGGACTAGTGTATTTTATTTTATTTTTTCCGCCCATGAACATTTAGCTTCTCATGAACAATTGAAAATGGGTCCCATGGAAGATGTTTGCGTGGTTTCAACAGAAAACAGTTTCTATGGAAATGGATTTTTTAAACTCAATTTGTTGTGAACAATATGTGTGTATTTTTTGTCGTTGAAAACTGGTTTAAATATTCTTGACCCATTTTCCGTTGAAGCTAGTAAAATAGGCGGGTGAAGCTATTGTGACTGTAGTTTCAATCATCAAGCGTAGCGATGCATCTATTAATCATAATACATGTCAAGCATGTCAACTCCTGATTTGAAAAAAACTTCATAATAAACAAGTACGCGGGATCAAGTTCTTAGGAATCGTTGAGTATTCATCACAACAAACCTCATTTTATGTTTGTGTTGCGAAAAAAATGTATATTGTTATAATTCCAAAAATATATAATCATCAGAAATATTATGACATGTAGTTGTTGAGACCATTGTGAAATGTGTAGTTTCCTAACGAGAAAACAGCATTATCAAAGTTATGATGGATTATAGCATTTTCAAAATTATTTATTTTTATGATGGAATGAGCATTTAGTTTTTAATTATTTCTTTTTTCAAGTTTACATTAGCAAAGTGTTAGGAAGTTAGTAGGTGTTATGTAGATTTCTGAATACAACTATCTACAATATCTTCATATTAATTTATGAATACTGTGTGTGCCTCTCGACTATACACTCAAGTCTCAGCTTTCAGATATCGAGAAGCCAACAAACTATCGGTACCAAAGTAAAGGAAGCAGTTTGGAACCGGAAAAGGTGGCATACAATTCCAAATGGACAGATAGAAAATCTTAAGCGGAGAGAAGTTGGTTCAAATAACTGGAATAGCTCGTATGTCATTATTTGACAAGTGCTGAAAGTAAATTTTAGCGAGTTTTTTTGAACTGTATATTCATTTCATATTATTTTGTCTTTGAAGCTTGATTTAGTCCTTTTGTGAGAGCTTATTTTATTCGAGGCTGTGCTTCATCAAGCTAGGCTTGGTCGGCGACACAAGCGGACTTGTCATGAAATTAAATGTCTTGCCGCGGATATCAAATGGACGACTCCAAAATTTATCCAGTTCGCTGCTGACTGACTTTCATCGAGAATGTTTGACGACGGTCACATTCGGTTGGAATCATTATCAATAAAAAAACGCAATAACGCGCAGGTTCCAAGTATGATCTAGTATCAATAGAATTGGCATGATTGAGGTAGGTATACTGCCTATCCTCTGTGACCAAAAACAAAAATATCAAACGTAGACTGCACTTCTCAACTACATAAATGTGGGTCAATGGGACAGTTCTCTGTTGGCGATAGACTAACGATATGACGGCAGATGCACTGTCCAGTTTGATAGAGTCCTTTCTTCAGATTCAACCCAAGTTTTTATCCATATTTTAAACAAGATAATTTTCCAAATTTAATATATATTATCTGAAGTCCCTTCCTGAATTTCGAGATTTGCTCTAAGCATACCTATAAACAGTGGTCCATTTCAAGCAAACGAACAGCCCTGCATACTCAAATCCATTCTTGGAATAATTCTGTATGAAATTCCAGTCTAAGCGACCCTTAGCATAGGTACCATATATTACTAGTAATTCTTAGACTGTTCCTCATAAGTTCATAATCCCTCAAAGCGAACCTTTTGAAATGAGAATTAACCAGGTGTTCAACTCGACTAGTATGGGTTGAAGGGTGTCGAAAAGAATAGACCAGAGACAAGTATCTATTTTAGTACTTCATAAATCGGCCACCCCACGTGATTGCTTTGTATTATGTCAATTGGCTGTCACAAATACGACCTCTGTCATGCAAATTTTTTCTATAACTAATTCCAAATAAGGGTGTACGTGAATGAGTGAAGTGCAGAGCATTAGTATATTGGTCAGAAAATATGGGATAGATTATGTGGATTATCACCAATGACATGGATCGAATACGTGAGAAATTATTACAGAAAATATTTGAGAGAAGCATGTGATTTTTTATTCCATAGCTTCTTCCACATTTTATTTTTGGTGAACTAAAGCAATTCGATATTAGTTTGTAGCTTAACCCTTTCACTGCTGAATTCTTAAAAATAAGTCGTGCCACCAGTTCGCAATTATTTAGCGCTTGCGAATAAATCCGTCTGGAGCAGCACGTGCACGAAAAACCATATTTTCAAACACGGTTATTCGTCACCAAACTGCTCCAAACGTATATATCCGCAAACGCTATAAAAACTTAGAAATAGAAATATAACATTTATTATACTTGTAAATATAAACATTATAAAGCATTATTTATCAGAAAACTAAAAAAATTTTACAGTGTGGTACCGCTTGAAGCAAGGTACTATGCATAATGGAACATAACACCTGAATCTGGTGACGGGTCCCCAGTTCTCAAGACGTGTGAAATGAAGTCACGTGATTTGGTCTTTATTGGCCGAATCGTTTCTGATATTTGTTGTAAGCGTCATACGATAGCGGAAATAATCGATATCAGCACATAACATAAAAATAAATGCTTGTGTATATAAACGTCTCGCGCACTGAGGGCACGAAAAAAAATTGCGAATATATTAGGCTTGGGCAGCGAGAGGGTTGAATATTTTTTTTATTATTTAAAACGCTCGAACACCGCGCTGCCTCCCGGCTCCATGCAAGTCGTGACTACCGAATAGATATTCGGTTGGATGGATATTCGGATATCTATTCGGTGTCGTGACCGAGTAAAACCGGGATGGGTCGCTATATACGTAGTGAGTTTTAAGAGGAGCGCATCAATTACTTCGGAATCGACTTTTTTTTCAAATTTTAGTTTGTGAGGGTTTTATAATATGGTCGATATTTTGGTAGCATTGTATTCTTGTCCGATCTTTGTTCTGGAAATATAATGAACTTTGTAATTTCAAATGGATCATTCCGTATTTTTTTTTATTTTTGAAACCCTCGCAAAATACTACCTATATATTTTTCATTTAACATTCTATAGAGGCACCTAAAAGCCATATTTTTGATGGCGTAATTTCATAATAATAATAATTATTATTATTTTTATGAATAGGGTTTCTCATATTTTTCATCTTCGTGTATCAGAAAAATTGATAAGAACAAAAAAAACGCATCGAACACTAGGTGACTACCATTCGAAATTGAGCTGGCTGTCTCTGTTTTTCATCCTATGCCCCCCCGATATAAATCCTTCAGACCATATTCTATGGGGTCACCTGCAAAACGCCGTTTATAAAACAACACTTCCCAATATTCTGTGATTAGAAAATTTGATTGTCCAAGAGGTGAAAACAATTGAGCACTCAGACACGAAATGTGGACCTTATTTCAACACGACACGGTTTGTTTTCAGTTGATGCAGGATTTCTGCGCCATAATTTGAACAAACCTCTGTTTTGTCAAGCTTTTCAACCAATGTGAAGGACCTACCCATTAGACGTGATGACTAGAGTCAGATACAAACGCTTTTGGGGTGCGATCAGAGAGGAAAGCGCTGCAAAAGGCGAATAGCAGTACCTACTTACTTAACAAAATATCAGTCTCAGTGATGGTGAAACAAGGCGCCTAGATGAGGCAGGACCAAGAGTTTATCATAGAGCTATCGCCAAAATTCAAAGATTGCCCACTAATCCAGAATGGGGATCCTGGTTGTGCTCTAAATATGGCACTGTTGCTCTCAATATGGCACTGTGGACTCAACAAATACACAAATAGCGTCGAATTACCAGGCACAACATATACAGGCTTGGTCAGGAAAATGGAGAACTTTTTATACATATGCTGCCAAGGCCTGACTAGCTATAACACCTCCCAATATATGGAATATCTGAGGCTTAGCCTACGGAGCCTAATATTATAAATCAAAATAAGGAACACAGTATGTTTGCAATAGTCGTTATGGAGAAGCGCCTTATTATTTTAATCTCATTACACTTTTTCTTCACTGATTTAGAACGGCACTCATACCAACGGAGTTACGATATCTTTTTGGTGGGAGGAACTAGTTAGATTTTAATATGACGTAAGTAGTAGTTTCGGTTTGCTGTTCAATATTTTGAGACGGAACTCCGCAATGACTGCTTTCTTATGGTTATCTCCCTTCCCATGGATATTTTTCATTCTCCAGTGTCGCTATTCTTGGAATTCCCTCAAACTTTCACTCCTCACGGAAATGTTGACATTTCTATTCCCACAAAATTTCACTCGATTTAAAAAAGCAGTATTTTCGAAATCAGGGAATAGAAATGAGTAAGGGAAAGAGGAAACAGTGTTGTCTGAGTTCTCAAAATTGTACTACCAAGCAAAACGTACCAAATTTTGTCAGTATAGGTAAACTGTGCTTCTTTTGCCATGAGTTTTCAACTTCATCCTAACCTTTTTTCTTCGCGGTATTTTTGGTTCAGTTTTTGGTTTTGTGTCCATTAAAAAATAAGTTAGTTTCTATACCTAATAAACTCTAGGATTTTTTTTATAATAATAATAATACATTTATTATCCACATTAAGTATATAACAGAAACACAATATAGTGTAGGATGAACATAACAAAATAGCGACAATTTTTCGAATGTTTCCAACTGATGTGGATAAATGGCTAGATTGGTTCAGGTTCAGACGAGTAGTCCTTTCCTGCTCTTCCACCAATGCCAATAAATATGAAATACTTAATAAAACATGAAACTAACACTGATTGAACAATACATATCAACAAGAAAATGACAAATTTTAAACGAGGAGTAATTAAAATAATATATATATATATATATATATATATGGGCAAGTGTGAATTTAAGGACATTTTGTTTCTATACCTATGAGTTTGAGGACAAAAGCGTTCTTTAAGGACAGTCCTCAAACTTAGATTATATACGTAAATAAATGTTTGAGGACGTATTTATTTGGGGACATTTGTAATCAGTTTGAGGACTTTAATAGTTGGATTCAAAACTTTACAAGTTAGTTTGAGGACATTATTGATCGGTTTGAGGACTTCATTGGTCAGTTCAAGGACATTATCTTAGGACAGTTGATCTTGGAATTTTGATTGAAATTTTACAAACCTTAATATCTCCTCATTTCATATTCACATTTTAGGAAGTAAAAATACATAACACTGTTCTTGAAGAAACAACTTCTATAGTAAAAACTACTGAAACGAACAAAATTTCTTTCTTTCATCAGCATTAAGCAGGAGTCAATGGTTGTTACCAAAATAAATACTTGAAGCTTGGAGCTCAAAGTTAATTATTTAACAATGGATATCCATAAATAAGATCACTGCTAGGGGTGGGCAGAATAATCGAGTGTTCGGTTAATCGATAATTTCAAATTATATTCTTTCCATTTTTAATTCCAAGGTACTCCCGTCAAATTTATAAATCAATAATAATTAAAAAGTTGACATTTACACTATTTCTCTCGGGTTGTTGATGTTGCCGTGTTAACTTTAAAACACGCGCGTTTTTAAAAGTTCAATTTCAACATGCTGGGTGTAGGTACTTTAAAAAAAGCAAGATAACCAATAAACAAAAATGTTGTGGAAGGTGGGACTGGTGGACAACAAAAACCTGTGAGAATTGGGTTTTATAAATTACAAAGTGTGTTGAGATTAATGATTTAAAAAATGTACCTATTTTATGAATAATTGATTTTTTCAACAAAAAGTGTATAATCTCTTTTCGATTAATCGAAAATAATCGATCACTCAATGAACCGGGATAATCGATTAATCAATGTATAGTAAATAATCGATTTTTAATTTTTATTATCGCCCAGCCCTACTCACTACCACCTACTTTTAAGTCTCTGAAACATACACAGTAAATGGTGATTGTTATAATTATTAAGACAAACAGCACCTACACACATTTGCTATTTTGTTAACACAAGAGTGTTAAATCCTTCTTAACGAATGATATACACACTCATTTCTCACACAATCACAAGCATTTAGACCTCACTCAACTTACGCATTTTGTTACTGAATGCTTGTACCCGGTAGAGGTGGGCAAAATAATCGATTAATCGGTCACTTGATTAATCGATATATTTATCAAATAGTGGATATTTATATATTTTTTTAAATAATCAATAGTCCATAATCGAATAACCGATCAGTCGATTAATCGATAACCCGACCAGGCAATTATTTCGCCCACCTCTAGTTACAAGGTACTCCTGTCAGATCAATAATAATTGAAAAGTTGACAGTTTCGCGGCTTGTTAATGTTGCCATGTTAATTGTAAAACTCGCGTGTTTAAAAGCTGGATTTTAACACGCTGGTACTCTAAATAAGCAAAACAGGGTACCATTAAAAAAAGTTGTGGGAGGTAGGACTTGTGGACAACAACAGCTTGTGAGAACTGGGTTTTATAAAATACAATGTTTGTTGAGTATTTTTAGTCTCAAAATTGCATACTAGATATTATTCTAAAATAATCAATTTAACGTGTAAAAAATTTATTTTCCGAATATTTGATTTTTTCTACATAAATTGAATAGGTATCTTCTGTTTGTACCTTTTGGTATATTGATTCTGTTATTTCTGGGAATCGAACCACAATATTTTTTCTATTTTTCATTCGGACGTTTTGGTAGCGTTCCAACAACTGTTGTCAAGAATAATTTAATTTTATAAAAAATTTTGTTTCTATTTGACAAACAAACAATGCAGAATTAGTTTAGTAATTATTGATATGGCCAATTGCGAATAACAAGTTCCGAGTAGAACTAAATTTTTATTTTAAACTCCTATGAAAACATTGATTAGTAATAGCATTGTTAAAAAAGGTAATAGCCCATAGGTAGTTCATTGTCCAAAAAAGAAATATTCTATTAACCATTGGGAATAATTATTAACACTTTTCCGTAGTTCTGGACTTGCGCAAGGTGGACTAAACGTTTAGATGGCGTTGGATGAAATATTTCACTTCGAATTTAAAAAATGTCTGTTTATTTCAAGTGCTTATATTGCTATAGGCTACCTAGATGTCGCTGAAGACACTTTGTATCTGTGAGTCTGTTTTCTGAATCTACCTGCGAAACAAATGAATTTTTTTGAAGGTAATGTGTAATAAATAGTGAGTTAAAAATAAAAACACCACGAAAAAGCTATAGCATCTCATTTATAAAGTGCTTCTTGTTGTAGGTAGTTGCGTAGTTTTTTAAATTTTGGATATTTTT
>CAJUYH010003886.1:0-13067 GCA_910591685.1 Galerucella tenella | reverse complement strand
TTTAAGTTTTTACCTTATCTCCATTCACCCCTCTCTTTTTCTCTCACGTACCTACCTACTAAGAAATTAGTAGAATCGTTTACCTATGTCACTTTTAAAAGGTAAAAATATCAAACCTATCTTTTTAATTGATTTAAAATAAACAATTTAAAGGCAGATTGAAATTTCAAATAGCTAAACCGAAAACATTTCAATTAATCTTGTATTTGTTTTAGTTAATGATGTCTAGAAAATATTGCTTGGTGCAATTTGTAGAAGACGATATTTTACATGTTGTTCCATCTAAAAGAACTACTAAAATTAGTGAACGATTAATTTGGGCCCCATATAAAAAATATGGTCGTTACCAGGCCATCCCACTTGATTTTGATGACGATAAAAAATCACTGGAAAAAATAATGCAAAGTATGTTGCAACAGCAAGGTAAGCTGGTTCTTTTGTTTTTTTTATTTAATTTAGGTACAGGAAAGTAAATAAACAAAAAACAAAGTTTTTGCCTGGAATAAAAAAAAAGTGTCTCACTCTTTCTAATGAATAAGTGAAAGTTATACAATTTTTATAAATATCTAAACATTATTATTTTGCAACCATTTTTACAGAAAACTTGACAATAGAGAGTAAAGTATTTTTTATTTAATAATGGTTCATTGTGTTCACGTGTGCATAGTTTTTCCAATCATAATCAACAAAAATTGCTAACCTTGGGTCATTATAAATATGCCCCTCAATCAATACAAATTAATAACGATAATAATTTACTAGTTCTATCAATAATTGCGAAGTGATTTTATTTTAATATTGCAGCAGAATTGGAGAGCAATGAAATACCTAAACAAGGATTTAATAAAAACACACCTTGTGATCAAGATACTATAGAAGAAATTACAGATATTGAGAAAAGCAGAAACATTTTACCTTTGGAAGAAAGACCTGAAAAGTTTCCGAAATCAGATGAGTCTAATGATGATTCTATTATAGATCCAGACTATAATGTTCCAGATACTGGAACGCCTAACGGAAACTTTGTTGAAAATATGCAATATGATCAATTCACAAAAGATTCCTTTATTAACTTGAATCTTGCAGATAATTTAGATGATATTAGTGGTGAAATGAATGGAGAAGGTTTTGATAAAAAGACACCTTGCGATCAATTGAGAGATATAGAAGAAATTACAGATATTGAGAAAAGCAGAAACATTTTACCTGTAAAAGAAAGACCTGAAATATTCCCGGAAATATCAGATGAGTCTGATGATGATTCTATTGTAGATCCAGACTATGTTCCAGACACTGAAATTCCCAACGGAAAGTTTGTTGAAAATATGCAACATAATGAATCCACAAAAGATTCTATTATTAACTTGGATCTTGCAGATGATGTTTCATGTATTAGGAAAGAAAGTACTATCAGTGGTAAGTTGTTATTGATTAAAATTATATTTTAGCATTTAAAATAATCTCTTCATAGTAATTATCCTAACTAGTGCAAAAAAACCTTCCGCACGTGTTACGAACACCATTTTTTCTACGGGCGTACGAAAAATAAAATAAAAGTTGAATTGGTATAGTTGCTTTCTGGTTATTGATGTAATGGTTAAATCAATATTCAACAAAATTTGAATAAAATGGAAAAATAATCATAAAATACAATAATGCGTGCGGAGATGTTACTTTTCTGCACGGCTGAACTAAAAGGCGTGCGGAAAAGTACACACTCGTAGAAAAACTGTTTAACGTTAAACCTTCAATTTACATAGTAGCCAAGCACGGACATAGCAGCTAGTATTAACATTTAATTCTCCTCTTTGATTATATTTCGAAAAACTGAATTATACTACGGGGAGGTACCTACAGGATATTATTTATATTTCATGAAATATTGACTTTTTAAAAGTTATAAGTAAACGTATACAATAATTCTAACAAATATTTTTTTGTAGATTGCAGTTTACATCCAGTGGATTTAAATTACAAGAATTTAAATATTACACATTCAAAAACCAAAAAACATTTTTGTAAGTTCTGCCTAAAATTACAATCAAAATTTGCTCGTCATTTGGAATTAAGGCATAAGAATGAAGAAAGAGTTAAAAATTTCCTTAGCTTTCCCAAAAGACACCCTATTCGATTAAAAATTATTCATGAGCTAAGAGCTGAAGGCGATTTTCTATACAATTCTCAGAAACAATACAATTTAGATGGTGAATTAATTGTAGTTCGGCGTCCTTCCTTCAAAACATTAAGAACAGCTGATCATTTTAAACCCTGTGGAAGTTGTGGGGCTATGTATTCACACTTATCTTTAGCAACTCATTTTAGATTGTGTAAAAAAAACAGAGTAAAAGGATCAAAAGACGCTTTAATTTGTAGTAAACAAAAATATCTATTCATTAGTTCGGAAGCAAGTGAAATGCTGAGAAAAAAAATTTTACCAGTGTTACGGGTCGATAAAATCACCCGTACCATTTGTTCAGATGCAGGAATAATACTTTTTGGAAACCGTTTGGCACAAAAGTATAGATCTCCGCATCTATATAAAATGGTTAGGTCCAAACTAAGGTGTGTTGCATCATTTTTTCTCACATTTAAAGAGATAAGTAATAACATGTCCATTAATTTTGAGGAATTATTTGATCCTCAACATTATGATAATATTATTTTAAGCATTGATAAGATGTGTGGCTTGAATCAAGATACTGGAAAGTATAAGAGCCCTGCAACTGCTTTTGCCATTGGATCACATTTAAAAAAAATTTCATTTTATTTAATTTCCGAGTACATTAAAAAAAAGGCTAAAGATAGACAAGAAGAAGTCAAAGATTTTCTTCAACTTCCACAAGAAGGTTTATCACATGATATTAATAAAACAGTACAGGAAAACCAACTTGAACAGAAAAGGAAAAAGAAAATATCACTTCCTACTGTGCATGATATTCAAACTTTAAGACTGTTTTTAGTAAAACAAAGACAAATTCATATGAAAAAACTTGATGGAAGTTTTTCTTACAATTCTTGGGAAGAGTTATTGAGTGTGACTCTTATTTCATTGCAGTTATTTAACCGCAGAAGAGCTGGTGAAATGGAAAGAATTGAGATAAACGATTTTTTACAATATGAAAAATTAGAACCAAATGACGAGTTATTAAATAATCTCGACCCTTATGAAATGAAAAAAAATAAAAATTATGTACGTTTTCTAATAAAAGGTAAGCTGATGAGAGGGGTGCCAGTAATGGTGAACAGAGATAATTTAATTACACTTAAGACATTGCTTAAACTTCGAAGCAAGGCTCAGGTAGATTCTAACAATAAATATCTCTTTGGCATACCATAAGCATCTTTCTGCCACTTTGTTAATGAATCGCTATTCAAAATTATGTGGAGCTCAAAACCCAAAATCATTAAGAGGCACAGAACTACGGAAGCATATCGCAACTAAATGCGGAACTATGAATTTAGGCAAAACCGAAGTGAAGGATGTGGCAGATTATTTGGGACACCATGAAAAAATTCATTTAGATTATTATAGATTACCCAATGCTGCTAAAGATATCATTAGAATGTCGAGTATTTTAGAGCAAGCCCAAGGAGATCATAATGAAAATGGCTTAGAAAACTCCAGTAATGATATTTCCAATATAAATATGGATTGTGAAGATACATCCAAGGAATCTGCTATAGGTAAAAATAAATTTTAATTAATAAAGACTTAACGTTTAGTTCGCATGAGTCGCAAGGCGAGTGCCGCATATCTAGCGAGTGGGAAAAGTGATTTGCGTACAAGTTGTACACAATATTTTTTCTACAACCACATTTATTAATGAAAGAAATACAGTAATTTATATAGTTATTTTATTCAAACTTTGAACAGAAAGAACTTACCAAATGAAAATTGAATATACAAAAATCGGTTGAATGTTTAGTTGTCAAATAAAAATCGTTTACTTACTTTTGGTTTATATTTAAAATTTGTACACCGAGAATTTCACTATAATAAATATGTTGGATTGTCAAAAAAGTTGACTGGTCATAGGTAGCTTTGTTTGACATTTCGGTGCCATAGCGTGTACTTTTTGCATTAAGAAAAGGTCTGCTTTGCGTATAAAACTGAGTGTAGAAAAGCGTGTTTTGCATAGTGGTTGTAGGAAAAATAAATTTTAATACAGACTTATAACGTCTACTTCAATTATCTCGTTTATATTCAGCAAATGGTAATTCAATAGTTCTTAAACTATTATTCACGGGTTTTACAAAAATTTACAGTTTTTAGAGTCATTTAGATTGTATACTTATATATTAAAAGAAACAGTGATACATCTTTATTATCATGCAATTTATATTTGACTGATTAGTGCACAAAAATATTTTTACAAGAAAAGTGGCAAACTGTCTACTGAATTTGCTTCTCTTATAAAACTGACATTCAATAAATGCTTGTTTCAGATTTTCTGGAAGACAATCAGGATAACTCAACAAACGATAATACACGCAGTTATAGTAACATTCAAGAGAGTTGTGATGCAAGTGCAGGTTTGGAAGTTTCTTTAGATAAGTCAAACAAAAAAAATACCAGCCGGTTATCTTGGACAAACCAGGAAAAAAATTTGGTGGATAAGGAATTTATTTATTATATGGAAAATTGTGAAATGCCAACACCAGCCGAGTGTAATATCTTCCTCGAAAAAGAGAAATTAAATAGATCCATTGGCCAGTTAAGAGGTTATATTTCCAATGAGATAAGGAGGCGGAAGCGTGTTATTTTGGAATTGCATCATGAAGATAAAGAAAAAAAAGGTTTGGACATTTTTAAATATTATCCACTTTTATATTGAGTGAATTGACGACATCTTTCATTTTCAGTTAATAGAACTCGATGGACGGCTGAGGAAAAAAAGTTGGTGTTTGAAAATTTGGAAAAATATTTTGAAGAAAAAACACTTCCTTCTCTGGCTCTCTGCAAGCAGATAATTGAACAGAATGATATATAAAAAAAAAGGAGTCCAGAAATGTTGAAAGCATTTGTTTATAATATGATAAGAAGGCAATGAAAACCTTATAATTGAAGTTTATTTTGTAACAAATAAGATTCGATTTAGTGGTAATTTTCATTAAATGTTTATTAAACCTTGTCGATTGTTTGTATTAGATTGTTGGTAAAGCGAATGATTTTTATTCTCAACTGGTTCCATAATTGAATAGTTTCATTTTTTTGATTGTAGGTATCTGTAATTTCTGTCATAGTAACACATTTTGAAATAAGAACTTTCTACGTTAAGTGCTGTTGTTTACAAGAGCATTATGCTTGTTTGGTGCAACTATTTTGATAAACGTGGTTAAAACTATACTTTTATATAGGGCGCGTTGTATCAAACACCTAAACGTTATTATTAAAGTTATTTTAATTGTTGAGCTTGCATATTTAATAATATTTAATATGGGTTAATAGTTGTTTGATAATTATTGATTGTGTTTATTGTTTTACCACTGGGGTATTGTCAACTGTCGTGGACATGCCCTATAGCATATGTTGTTAATACACGATCGACGGAAAAATATTTTTCTTCTCCTATACTATAAGTTTTAATTAAATGCCACTTTTCAGTTTCATAATGATACTCATTTTAACACTGGCTTTCATTGTAAAACTGGAAAATTGACCAATAGAAATCTAGATTTTCAAATACCCAAGTAGCCGGAACCAATAGTTTCTGTAAAATATTTGACCGTTTATGACAGTTTGAATCTTTTGCGTTAGTTTTTAAAAGAAATGTCGAGCACCAGACCAAAAGTACTTGATGATCAAGTTAAATACATTATTTAAACTTATTGATTTTCGTTTACAATAATTTACTAATAATTTTGTATAAGTAACATACATATACGCTTTATGCTATCAGTTCATCAACGTGGTCCCGTGCCACAGTAAGGTATTCGAGAAGGGGAAGGAAATATAATCATTGGATTCACCCTTCCCCTTTTTGAGTTTTGATATGCGCGTTAGGGAAGGGAAGGGGAATGCGTGTATTCTTGAAAATTATCCAATACTTCGTGATGCACATTAAGGTATTCAAGAAGGGGAAGAGAATATAATCATTGGATTCATCCTTCCCCTTTTTGAATTTTGATATGCGCGTTAGGGAAGGAAAGGGGAATGCACGTATTCTTGAAAAATATCCAATACTTTGTGATGCACATCAAGGTATTCAAGAAGGGGAAGGGAATATAATCATTGGATTCACCCTTCCCCTTCTTGAATACCCTAATGTGCATCACAAAGTATTGGATATTTTTCAAGAAGGGGAAGGGAATATAATCATTGGATCCACCCTTCCCCTTTTTGAATATTGGTATGTGCGTTACAAAGTATTGGATATTTTTCATAGTTAGCGAAAATACATATGCTTGATTACTTTCCTCTACAGTGCGATACATTTAAACTGATTTCAGCTAAACGATAGGGCTGGGCGATTATCAAAAAATTTAATCGATTATATAGAATAATCGATTATTAATCGATCAACAATCGATTATTCATCCGATAGACCATTGCAAAAATTGTGTTAGTTTCCTTTTAATGTTTAAAAACTAAAAATGATAATATATTATGTTATACCACAACGTACAGTTTTAGTTTGTTTTTATTGTGAATCAAACTACAATGTTACTTGATACTTTATTTTCACCACTTCCAGTTGCTGTTATCAAGAATTATGAAAAAGATTCAATTTTCGATTAATTGATTATTTTCGATTAACGATTATTTTCGATTAATCGATTATTTTGCAAAATATATATCGATTATTCGGTCACCCGATTAATCAATTATTTCTCGATTAATCGATTATTTTGCCCATCCTTATCAAATGAAAGTGGGGTCAACTTAGCAACCACGCATTTCTTCACCATATGATTTAGGTTTTTGTGTACCCGTTACCATGGTTATGGTTGCCATTGCAACAGTTTATTCCTAACTGATTTCAGCTAAAAGAAAGTTGACCCACAAAAAGATACGAAATTATACGATACTGAAAATATTTGAAGGTCACATAGATGCAGGCGATTCTGAACCCGATTTGATAGATAGTTTTAAGTTCAAGATCGTCTGTTGTGTACCCCTCATGCGTACACACGTGTTCGATTCATCGATTCAGTCATTCACCTATCGAATATCGCGGCTATTATTCAAAATCGGATCGTTTTTGTTTTTTCATTTCCTCATAATATGAAAAGGAAATACCATTTATGATATGCGCAAGATAAAAAATGAATAACGTGAAAATATACGATTATATACGGATTTTATTACGGTTAGAAAATTATAGGCACTTCTGGCACTCTAGTCCTAAGATACAAAAATTGGCAACACTGCAAACAAGTATATGATTGAAATATAAACAGCTGATTGGAATGTCTGGCCACTTTGCAGAGCATGCGCGCTGCTCCCAGATAGTTACCTTTTAACGATATGATAAATCAGTTTTTTATTCCTCATTACTTCAAAATTTTATTCCGGGTGCCGTTAGTTCATGAGATGAACTAACGTTTGGCTTGTTTCAAAGTTAAGTTTTGTCAGTTTTTACAATCAATTTGCCCGATCCAAATATCAAAAGATATTTTATTGTTTTTAAGGGATTAGATGTTGACAGTCTACCTAATTAGTTTATTCAATATATCAAAAAAACAAAATTTGGGTGCAAACTTATTGAAAATCAATTCCCACAATATAACAAAAAAGATCCTGAATCATGAATATACCACAAGGAACATATTGGTATTATTCAATTTATGTTGAAAAAAATCATTTTTTCATTACAACATTTTTGTAATCGTTAAACTGAGTATCGTAGTATGCAATTTTGAGATAAAAAACTGGTGGTTGTTTTCTACAAGTCCCACACATTTTTGTTTTATTGGTACAGCATTTTCCATTCTTAAAGTACGCCCAGCGTGTTGAAATCCAATTTTTTAAAACTTGCGTGTTTTAAAGTTAACACAGCAACATCAACAGAAACGTAAGGTCTAAATGTCAACTTTTAATAATTACGATTGATCTGGCAGGACTACCTTGTAGATGTGGCGAAATAATCGATTACTTGATCATTAATGCATCAATCGTGTGATAGATTAATCGATTATCGATTATTTAAAAAGTAATGTGTCAATTAATCGATTATTTTGCCTCCCCTTCCCCTAATAATTATATGCTTGTTGAATCATATACTATTACTATCAGCACGTGAAGTATCGATCTATTGTTAATAATTTTCGTCATTTTAATAAGATGGAGGATAAATTATGAACATTGTGAGCACTTTAATTTATATTTAATAATTTCAAACACAATATTATGAAATATATAACATTTTTCTATCTAACTCATATATCTGTATTTAAGGACAGTATAAAACATATTATCCATATTCAACGATTGTATAAAATGTTTATTTAGTTTGAGGACAGTATAAAACTCTGTATAAAAGTACAAATTAAATTGGTTTATGTTTAAGGACAGTATAAATGATATAAACTAACACAATTTATCAACACAAGTTCATTTTTCAGGACAGTATAAAGTATAAAACTTATACGGTATAAGTCTCATACTGACAGTTAGGGATATATATATATATATATATATATATATATATATATATATATATATTGTTAAAATCAAAAGTTTAATCGGTAATGTACCCGCCAAAGCATATATTAAATGTGTGTGAAGGTTCATAGTGGTTATTCCTCATGTGACATATATACAGAATATGGAAAATATATAAATGGCAGAGTTGTTTTACACAAACTAAATGCACAACTAAGAACTGATGATTCGTTTAGCGCACAAGCTGATGAAAATCATCATGTAGGCACTTCCCCTTTGAATGTGGGTTTGGTGTCACTTTTTGCAATAGATTATATGCATGCAGTATGTCTTGGTGGCTGTTTGAATGTTAGACTCCAATCTAGAATTGTTAGTGCCATATCTAACCATCTGCTATCTTTGAGAAATTGTATTCCTGTTGAAATAAACAGGAAACCCAGAAGTCTCTCAGATTTACCAAGATGGAAAGCCACTGAGTTCAGATCTTTCTTATTGTATATAGGTCCAATTGAGATGAGAAATATTGATATTGCAGTATTTGAACATTTTCTGTTATTACATAGTAGTATTTCAATTCTAAGAAACCCAAAATTCATTGAAAACGTTGGAACAAATTTTACAAAAAGTCTTCTACATACTTTCGTTGCCCATTGCAAAGCATTATATGGCTTGGAATATTTTGTATACAATATCCATATTTTAATTCATTTAAGTGATTGATACTTTCTCAGCTTTTCCATTCGAAAACTATTTGTCACAAATAAAAAAATTAATCAAAAGTCCCAATAAACCTTTGCAACAAATATATATAACAGGCTGGTTGTTTGATGTTTTGAACTCATATTCAATAGCTGATAGTTATTGTATAATATCTGAAGGTGTGATGATAGAAATTCATAATATACTTAAAAGTCGTGAAAGTAACAAGTGTTTACTAGTAGGAAAAGAATTTTTGTTTAAAGAAGCATTTTACAATTACCCATTTGATTTAAACCTTTTTCATATATATATGCATTGAAAAATTTATCAGAACTTAAGATGAGGACATTTGAAGTCAAGAATTTGCCATCAAAATGTATAGTATTTCCTTTTTCTGAAGGAATGTGGCTTTCATTTCCATTAATACACACTATATGAATATAGTATTTTTTACAAATTTAAAAGATTGACATTTTTCTTATTGAAGCTGTGCTCTGTATTCTATCATATACGGAAATACGAAACAAAATGTTCTCAGTTATTACTTATTTTTATAATTGTTTTTATTTTATTTTTGTATTGTTCACTGCCTCACACCTGGCTTTTTTTTCTTAAATATATTATTTTTTTAAAAATTTTTTTTGAATACCTTTTAAATCTTTTGCCAACACTAAATAAATGTGAGTGGCCTGTATTTGGAGAGGTCATATAAAATATTGAAAGCAAACGTTTAAAAAACGTAACGTAAACTGACGTTTAATACACACTATATACCAACATTTATTAAACGTTCCTTGCACACAAGCTTTCAACGTATTCTCGACAATGTGGTAGGAGTGGGACAAAACTACGTAATTATACACTTTGGAGTTACGTTACATGGTAGCTCCTGCGACATATTCAGGGCTATTCTCTAAGTAAAGTGGTTATCACAGTTGTTAACCATAGCAACTCTGCTATAAACAACTTTCGATAACGACTTTAGTAACCACTTGCGAAATTTTAGTATTCTCTAATACACGGTTGGCAACTGTTGTTATGAAAATTTTTTGACAATTCCAAAAACCAATCAAATTTCCTCATTTTATATAATATGAACAATCTCAGCCAATCATGTCAACATTACACTGAAAACAGACCATGGGCAATTTTCACACGTTGCTATGGGGATACATATTGATTTATTTCGATTTTGAAGTTTCGAATATTTAATATTTCGAAATGTCACGATTTGGTTGTAATACTGAAACAAAAAATTTTCTATCCGAATAACCCTCGGAAATTGATAAATGCTCAAAAATTTTATGACAACTTTCTCAAGCTTGTTGCTTGTAGGCAACAGACCTCCGCCTACGGCGTCGGTCTGTTTCCAAGCAACAAGCTTTCGAAATCTGTCATAAGATTTTTTCGAACAATAATTATCAATGTCCTTGGGTTATTACTACTGATAACAACTTGATAACAACCTTCAAGACCCATACGTGAAAATGGACGTGACAGCCCCGCAAAATAGTTCTAATGTGCGGAAAATAGGTCTAGTCGTTTCTTTGCTTTGACAGAGTAAATAATTATAAACTTCAAATATTTTTGTGATTGTTTATTTTTTCGGTTCAGCTAAATTGAAATATATAGTTTACGATCAAAATCCTTTTGAAAAACGAATTAAAATAATTTAAAGACAAAATAAATGAGATTTGTAGCTGTATTGAAAAGGTATGACGGATTCTTATTAAGACACGTACAGAAGGATTTATAAAGAATGACCAGAAATTATAATTCTCTATAACAGAGAAAATTACCTAAAATGGTCAATTAAAGTTCTTCTTGTTCTACTACCTAAAGCTAAAATGTTCACATTTTCTTGTCTCTGAATTGGGTCTGGAATGTTTATATTCTCTTCATCATCCAGTGTCCCTAAATCATCCATGTGTATATTAGCTTTGATACATATATTGTGCAAATCAGCACATGCATATAGAATTTCCAGTGCTTTTGGAGGCATGTAATGCAGAACTCTGTGTCTTAGTAAACGCCTAAATCGGCTTTTAAGAATACCAAACATCCATCCTATGATATTTCTGGTCGTTTTATGACACTTTGTATATGATGCTTTAGGCTCTGTATCTATTATAGGTGTCATTAACCATGGTTTTAAAGGATAACCAGAGTCTCCTAAAAGCCATAAGTTTGCTCTACCTTCAAAATATGTTTGCTCCATAATATGTTCTCTGATCGAGGACATTTGCCATATAGCAGCATCATGAGTTGACCCTGGGTATCGAGCATTTATTGAAGTTATAATTAGCTTTGAATTACCTACCACTCGGGCATTGATACTAGCATATCCATTTCTGTAATAGTAAACAACCCCAGAGTAAATTTCATTATTCTCTGGAGGTTTAATAATTGCAATATGAGTACAATCTATGCATCCTATTACTCCAGGTAAATGGAATTTGTTTATGAATTCTTCGACAGTGATTCGAACTTCATCTTCTGTATTTGAAACCTTATTTCTCTGGGAACAGTATGTTCACAAATAGTTTCAGTATAAATGATTGGGAATATGTGTCACCCGTTGTCCATCAGGTAGAAAGTGATCTAATTCTCTCTAAATTCCAAAGCTATCTCTTTATTCAGTCTAAACAAATTTTTAAATGTAATATATGGCAATTCGAAAGGATTACTAGAATCTCTCAAGTACCTATCTTCTTTCGGTCCTTAAATTTTCTCTGAAAATGATTTATAAAAATCTTGACAAATGTGTAGCAGCACACATATGGAATGAATAAAAAGTCTATATGTACTGAAAATGCCATTCTTATTAATTTAAAATATTTAACTGCTCACATAAATAAATAAAAACAGTCCAATAAGTGTCTGACGCAAGTAGTTTTCGTTAACAACACCTCGGGAGCAGTTGCCAGTGAACCACTTCTTATAGCCACTTGTCATTATGCATGGCAACTCTTACAGCGACTTCACTTAAATAGTGAATACCAATTTCGCGCTTAGCAACTGACCTTGAGCATAACGACAATTTACAGTTGCTATTCATAACAACTTTGCTTAGTGAATAGCCCTGATTATTTTTTTCACATGTCAAAATCTGACATTTTGGTGGTTTTAACCAATAGCAATACATTATTCTAGCCAATCATTCGGTATTATACTGATAATTATGCTTCCTCATCGATAAAACCTAAGCTGCGTTCGTTATTTGCGTCCGATTAATCTTTTAAGTCTGAATCGTTCGTTTATTACATCTAGAGGTAGGGGAGGTAAATCTGAACTGTTCAGTAATTCCGCTCAGATCAGTCGGATGTAAATCTGTTTGCTCGGAATATTTTGACCGACGAGAAAGATTAATCTGTTTATCTGTCATGTTATGAGGTTATGTTGTAGTTTCTGTCATTAGATAAATCTCGTACTGTTTGTGGACCATGAATAGCTACCAAAATTGCCTCAGGGCTAGACGTAGTCGTGAATAATGAAGAATAAAATCTAAAATGAAAAAATCGAACAAAAAAATCGTAGTCTCTAAAATGATAGACACAGGCAAAAAGGAGAGAAGAAGTTCGTTTGCTCGGGCCGTTCGTTAATAGTAATTTGCTCAGATTAATCTGTGATCACGTGACCAAAAATCCGTCTCATCTGCGATGCAAATAACGAACTCAGCTCTTGTTTACATCGAAACGTCAAAATTTTACTTTGATTTTGTCATTATTGACAACTAAAAGTGCTTCGAAGTTTATTGAAAAAT